>VUYV01000002.1:8403011-8464864 GCA_008711295.1 Anarhynchus alexandrinus
CCATTCCCCGGGGGCGGCTCGGGCCGGGGGCACCTCCGCGGCTCTGGCTGCGGGGCCGGGCCGCGCTGTGGGACGGGGAGCTGCTCTGGGGTGCTGCTGCCGGCGGCGGTCCCCGGCCGGGGGAGGGCTGGGTGGCTCCTGACAGCTCTCTCGGACCCTCCTCCCCTTCTTCCCCCCCGCGTCTCCTCACTCCCCCCGGGCTGGGGAACATGTAAGCGAGACCGGCGGCGTGAGGCGTTCCTAAACGGCCGCCCTCCTCCCGGGGGTCGCCGCTGACCTGTGGGTTTTTGTCTGTGTCCCCTCACGGCAGGGTTGGCTTCTCCCTCCCTGAAGTGAGTCTCCTGGCGCGGGAGGAGCGCCGGGCAGGCGGCCGCAGCCATGCCGGGCGGTAAGGAGACGCGGCTGCTGCACCTCAGCGAGATGGAGAAGCTGGACAAGACCCTCTTCAGGCTGGAGCAAGGTGGGTCGGGGTCGGGTGCTGCGGCCTCCTCAGCCTCCTCCTCCTCTTCACTGGGGCCGGGTGAGAGGGAGACGGCTGGGAGCTCGCTACCTTCTTCGGGCAGCAATATAAAGGGAGCTCAGTCTGCGGTCGTATTCTCTTTATTTCTTTTTTTTTTTTTCCACTTTTTTCCTTTTTTTAATATGAAACAATTTCCGACATGCTTGCTTCCACTGCAGAATTCTGTGGGCTCCAGTTACAGTTCAGTCTGACTTATAAAACTCTTGAGAATTGAAGAGCAGTTTGGCTAGGAGCCATGGCAGTGGAGTGCAAATCATCTTACTTTATTTTTTTTAAACAGGTCCTGCAGGACAGTACCTCTCCTTTTATAACCTGTACTTCAGTGACCTGAAAAAGTCCTCCTCATAAGTCGAGCTCTCTAGTATTTATCTGCAATGTGTTGTGCAATGCCCCATCTTTAACGTTATAATTTTGAAATATATCAGTAATACTAACGTTTTGCAAAGTCTGAAGTGATGTTTCAGGATATGGGATCTTTAGCTCCTCCTAAATCCTATCTTGCCTGTCAGATTTCCCATAGCTGTGCTATGTTAGTATTCTGGCCACATACTTCTAAGAACTTAGTATTATTTCTCTCTGGAAGTGTTCTTAAGTCTATTTGCAAAGAAAACCAAAACCCAAAACAAACACCAAAAAAAACCCCCACAAAACAAACAAACAAAAATCAAACCCACAAAAAACAACAAAAAACCCCAGCCAAACAAAAAAACTCCCCGCTATTATGTCTACTATTATGCTGGTCAGCAAATTCAGACTAAAACTAAAACTGCTGTCTTTAGAAACCATTTGTAATGATACAACAATTTTTATTACTCATGAATTTATTACTTTATGTTACTGATCTAGGAACCTAATATCAAAGCTGTTTAGTAGAGGAGCAAGATTTTGGTTCTTGAGAATAAGAATTCTCTTCAACTATATTGATTTCAAAATTTTCTGACAGTGTAATCTAAGAAACTGTCAGTAGGGAAGAAGTGCAGAGTTGACCCTGACCTCCATTGTTAACTCATCCTTCCAGTTGTGTAAGTTTTGTGGGAAGGAGTCACACAGAAGTATATGGCTAACAGACATTCAAAGTGCCTCTGCTGGTAGCAGTCTCTGAGAGGGCATAGCTAATTTTGAGCACGGCATTCCTGATGTCGGTATAACTGTTACAGGAAATAAGATATCAATGGCATATATCCCTGTGCTCTAATTTTAGTAATCCCTATAATAAAATGTCAGGACAGTACTGGGGAGAGTGTACTTAACCTTCCAGAAGTGATTTTTTTTTTTTTTTTTTTTATCAAATGAGCTTCATTTTATCTGACAAATATTCAGATCCTAAAATCGTTGCTTTACATGGTGGTTTTGGTGCAGTGGTGATTATGTTAATAAGAGAAACTGCAAGCTTGGTGCCACTTGCATTTAAATGTATTTGGACATTGAATTCTGATATTAGAGTCCCCATGACTCTACTTAATAAGCAAATAGATTTTTTTCAACTTAAGATACTGAAACTTGCCGTTGTTCAGGGCTTTTTTTTTTTTTACAGTTTATAATTCCTTATCTATGTATTAATAACTTTCTCTTTACAAATACTCAGGGTTTTTTTGCTCTCAGTTTTGCAGACTGCTGGGGCTAGTAGGTGTGTTACTACAGTAAACTACAAGACTGGCATGTAATTTAGTAATTGTGCAAGCACTTAACCTATTTCAGTCACTTAAAAGGATGCTGTAATGAGCCATGCACATGATAGTGACCCTCACACCTGCAAGTGGAAACCTATTCTGAAACCTGTTGACTAAACTGAATTTTTCATATCCAACTGAATAGACTACAGTATGGTTTTAGGTCCCAATATTTGAACTTAGTTTTGTTATTGTTATCATGGACCTCTTAAGCCTAAATAGTGTTCTTTCTGTGTGTATGTGACCTGCAGCATGTATACAAAACTCTCTTTGATTTCTTGAGCTCTCTGGAAGTTTAAGAGGTTGGTTGTACATTGTAGATTACGCACAAGTATATGTCATTTTACAGTTAAAAGCATAAGGAATTTAGTGTTGTATAGTGAACCATCAATGGAGAGTGAAGGGATTTGAAATATTTTCTGTTTCAAAAATGTGTTCCTAATTTTTTTTTTCAGATATTTTCATGGGTCAGCTTAGTATATAGACTTGGTAAACCTAAATGCTTAAATACTACATAAACCAAAATCTGCATAGTATATGATGTTTTGCTGTATTTTGTTTTTAAGACTTTTTGTATAGCAAAGAGGAACAAATTGGAAATGAGATAAATAGTGCCATATAAGTAAAGGAAAAAGAATAGGAATATATGTAAAGTGTGCAAAGAATAACATTGGGAAAGTAGGGAGAGATGATGATGTAAAAATAATACCATTCTGCTGAAATTCTTGGCAGGTATATTGGTGCACTTTCTTCTTAACGTAATATCAAATTGTGATTTGCAGTTACAGAACAGAAATATCTAGTTCTCCTGATAAAGTGATTTTTATCTTTTTTTCTTGAGGTTTTGAACTACAGTTCCGATTGGGCCCAACTCTTCAAGGCAAGCCCGTTACTGTGTACACAAATTATCCAGCTTCTGGAGAAGCATTTGAGCGCCATAAGTTCAGGACACTATCATGGCACAATCCCACAGGAAAAGAAGATGATTCTGACAAATACTGCAAGCTGGATCTCCAAATTTCAGGGTCATACCAGTACTATTTCAGTCTTGGGTAAGTGAAATTCTATACTTACAGCCAAATGCAGTCTTACTCCCTTGGTCTACATTTTAACCTGAAGAAATCGCTGTTAAGAATAAAAACATTTTTTCCCATGCATTTTTAAAGTTGCAACTGTGGTGCCTATCTGAATCTGCTAATGAAAGACAATAGCGGTGGTGGTTGTGTGTGTTGAAGGGATAGAGTGTACCATCAGCAAGTTTGCTGATGACACAAAACTGGGAGGGGTGGCTGACACACTGGAAGGCTGTGCAGCCATTCAGCATGACCTGGACAGGCTGGAGAGTTGGGCAGAGAGAAACCTTATGAAATTCAACAAGAGCAAGTGTAGGGTACTGCACCTGGGGAGGAATAACCCCATGCATTGGTACAGGTTAGGAGCTGACCTCCTGGAGAGCAGCTCTGTGGGAAGGGACCTGGGATTCCTGGTGGACAACAGGATGACCATGAGCCAGCAATGTGCCCTGGTGGCCAGGAAGGCAAATGACATCCTGGGGTGCATCAAGAAGAGTGTGGCCAACAGGTCGTGGGAGGTCATCCTCCCCCTCTACTTTGCCCTGGTGAGGCCGCATCTGGAGGACTGTGTCCAGTTCTGGGCTCCCTGGTTCAAGAAAGACAGGGATCTGCTGGAGAGGGTCCAGCAGAGGGCTACAAAGATGATTAGGGGATTGGAGCATCTCTCTTATGAGGAAAGACTGAGGGACTTGAGTCTTTTTAGTCTGGAGAAAAGAAGACTGAGGGGGGGATCTTATTAACGCTTACAAATACTTAAAGGGAGGGTGCCAGGTGGATGGGACCAGTCTTTTTTCAGTGGTGCCCAGTGATAGGACAAGAGGGAACGGGCACAAACTTGAACATAGGAAGTTCCATCTTAACATGAGGAGGGACTTCTTTACTTTGAGGGTGGCAGAGCACTGGAACAGGCTGCCTAGAGAGGTTGTGGAGTCTGCAACTCTGGAGACATTCAAAACCTGCCTGGACACCATCCTGTGCAACCTGCTGTAGGTGAACCTGCTCTGGCAGGGGGGTTGGATTAGATGATCTCTAGAGGTTCCTTCCAACCCTGACCACTCTATGTTTCTGTTTAATACTTTTTGATGCAAAGATACTTTTCAGGTGATACAGAACAACATTGATCGATTTTCTGTGAATGTTGGAAAGGCAAGCCATTTTTACCAGTTTTCAAAGTCATCAGCATTCTAAGTATCTGAATGATTAATTTGTACTTTCTGCATTGACTTTGAAGGTTGCTTTTTTTTCTTTCCAGCACAGATGTTCTGGCATTCTTTACTTCACATTCTTTACTTCCTCCTTTGTTTCTACAGGACAAGTGCGGTGGAGAATGCCAGTATCTGTAATGACTGTAGTCTGGTATTCTGAGTTTCTGGATGATAGGTGATTAAAAGCTTGGGTCTCTTGCTGAAGATGGTGCTCCAAATGGAGGTCTTTGTCTAAAAGATGGGCAGTCGTGCTTTTTTTTGTTTCTGTCAGTATCCTAAAAGGAGGAACCAGTACTCTGTCTCAGAAAATAACAAAGGTATCTCACTTTTGAAGAGAGTTTAAAGCTCTGTAACCCAATTGTATTGGTGTAAGCAACTGGCATAAGTCCAGTAGAGAGATGATACCAAAGAGATGAACGTACCTTCAGTGTTTCCTGTTTTCTTCAGGTGCCCTGCAGTCCTGTTCCCCACGTCCCCCCAACCAGTGTACGGGGCTACTGTGTTTTTGAAATAGTTGTGCTTGTTGGATTCTCTTTCTGAAACTGACTGGTACAATGAGTGTTTACTATACCAATGAAAATTAATTTTTCCTAGAAATGAAAAAAGTGGTGGAGGTTACATAGTTGTGGATCCTATCTTGCATGTTGGAGCCGATAATCATGTGCTACCTTTGGATTGTGTTACGCTCCAGACGTTCCTCGCTAAGTGTCTAGGACCGTTTCATGAATGGGAAGATAGGCTTAAAGTTGCAAAAGAAACAGGTAATGCTAATACACATATTAAAAGATATATGTTTTTGTCTTGTGATCAAAAACCAAAGTAACACTGAAGAGTTTCAGTCTAAACAGCTCATTTGTTCTTTACTTTGTAGAATAAATATCTTCCACTAGATTCAATTTAGTTAACAGATTAAGTCAGTGAAATTTTTTAAATATTGGCAGAGGTGCAAAAATTCAGGGATTTCCTGATAGGGGAAATCACTTTTGTTTTATTGTTTTGATTTCAGATAGACTTGGAAGTTTGTAGGACAGGATGATTTTTAAAGCTTGTGTTATGTCAAATTTCAAGGGAAAGGTTCAGATTAATATACACTGGTTATTCCAAACACTAGCTTTAAGAACATGTTATGACTGTAACTTATTATGCTTCTTTCAATTAACTTTTACTGAAATTTGTTTTTCTTGTTTAATAAATGGCTTCTTATTACATAGGTTACAACATGATTCATTTTACACCACTGCAGAAGCTTGGACTGTCTAGATCATGTTATTCACTGGCTGATCAGTTAGAAGTAAATCCTGAATTTTCAAGCCATAATAAAAAGTGCACTTGGAGTGATATAGGAGCTCTTGTGGAAAAATTGAAAAATGAATGGAATATGCTTTGCATCACAGATGTAGTCTACAATCATACTGGTATGACTTTTATGTGTGTTAATAACCAGATTGATACTGTAATTACATTTCATTATTTCCCTTAACTTTTCCCCTTTGAACTCATCTTCTAGTAGCTGTTTTAAGCAACTTAGTTGTCTCTGTCTTTGAATCTTTCAAATCCAGGACAACTCTTTACAATTATAACTGATATGCCTCCATAATAGATGTAAAAGAATTTAGTATTGTTACTGAAAGAGTGAACAGAGGCCTTATTAGAGAGAATTAATGAACTGTGCGTGTGTCTATATTTTTATAATATGCTTATTTTTATCATCTGCGATAATGGAATCTGCATTAGGAACTATTTGGTGAACATAAACTAAGTACTTTCTTGTTAAACAGGGTATTATTCTTGTAATTGCTTAAAAGTAACTGCTCTAATTTGGGTCTAACATGCAGACAACAAACAGAATAGGGACAAGAGGCTAGGATTAAGCAATGGAGGAAACGTTACAGCTCAGTCTGTGGGGAAAGGGGGGGGGGAAGATAGCTTTGTGTTTAGGGTGGGTTCTTTTTAAGCATAGATACGCCAATGCATTGAAAGCTTTACTGAATTGCTTTTTGTAGCTAAAGTTGTCTGTTGTGCATGGGGGGACAATGGGTTTTCTTCAGTATGATCTGATGAAGTTTAAATTATAGTACTTAATCATTTGTAATTTTGCTGATTATTTGGATAATGAGTTTATTTTTTTATTATGTTTATAATGCAGTTTTCATCTTATGCTGTAATCCTACAGATCACAATAATTAGCATTCTCACAGCAGAGAGTACAACAGATGGTTATGTATGTTGATGTTACACTCCTTTGAGGCTTAAAAAACCACTAACCACAGATATCTGTGAATTTCAAGCTTTATTTGCTTTAGTTCTTTGGTGTTGATTGCTGCCAAACATTCCTATCCAGTCAGTCTGCAATGCAGTGTGGGCCCTGTTGTTTGCCCTATCTGTTTGTTGAAAAGTTACTAAGTATAGTTATTGGCTATGTGTCTGAGGGAATGAGGCTTTTAAACCTTCTCCCAATTTGGGATAAAAAATTTCTTGCACTTTACCAACTAGAAGTCCAGTTTCTCTCACACATGCTTGAGATCCTGCCATCTTTTTACTGTGTATATTTGCATGCTACCAAGGAGAATGTTTTTATGTGCAGAAATGTAAACTATTTATTAGACTCCAAAAAGTGTTATGTTATTACTTGGCTACATTTGTAGAAGGACTTTTACAGGTTACATTCAGAGTTCAAAGTAATCTTCATTGGGATGGATGACTAAACGTTTATACTATGGTGAAAGGACATTTAGAAGTCTCTTCTGACAGGATAGAAATATTCAAATGACCATGGTCCTGACTTACATCATTAAGCAAGATATACTTGATGGCTTTGTTTCCTGCTTTCAAAATTTTAAAATCAAAATCCCTCCCCCGCCCCCCCATTTACCAAAACCTCTCAGTTTACAACTGACTCCAAACTTTGTTAAATGACAAATTTAGCATAAGCAGAAATATACATTGATAAATGTCTGATTAAGTAATAATGTTGTATGTGCCTGTGGAGGTAAAACATTTTGGGGCTTTTGAAATAAGAAAATAGGCGAATAGTTTTGGGGTTTCTTTTTGTCTAGCTCTTGATTAGATGAAAATTTAACTTTACCTTTTTTGATATTTAAATGAACAGTAATTGCTAGTAGTTAAATGAGTTCATTCCTGCACATTAGGGTGATTTAATTGTAAAATATGTTTCATAGAACCACTTAAATATAAAATACACAAAATGTATAGTCAGTTATTTTCAGCAGATTATGGATACTTGCACATCATTATTAATTCTGCAGTATGTCTGCATTAAAAGCTTAAGTTGTCTCACAGTAAATCCTCTAATGCTGGTAATTCTAACAGCTCATGACCCTTCAGCTTACAGTGGTCGTATCTGTTGGTAGTTTCTGCTTTCTAGCTGAGGCTGCTTTACGAAAATGGCAATGGTTCCCTTCTGTCCCTGTTGTAAAGTCAGACAGCTCACTTTCAATATTAAGCAGTTAAGCGAAGGTGTTTGGTTTTTACACAGGAATGGAGAACAGACTGCTTGCACAGTAGCGAGTGGTGGGAATAAGTTTTTGATGTTAACATCTCTGTCAGTCTCTAATGAAAGCCAGCATCTATAGCCTAACTTTAAAAAGTAAAGTAGATGCACGCGCTAATGTTAAATATAGATGCACATTTGGCATGTTAGCAGGAGTATCATAGACAAACTTGCAAACCCTGTCTGGTAACTGGGTAGATTCAAACACCGTCCAGTAAGAAATATTGTGTTTGCTGGCATTTCCAGGAGATAGAAAAAGGGGAGTTGTTTTTTTCTTTTCTGAGCTTTCAGTGGCTGTAATAAATCATAAAGTAATAAAATAGTCTGAAATAAATTATATTTTCTTTATCTTTCAGAAGAGCCTACTATTGTCTAATTGCAATTTAACACTTGACTAATCACATCAAACACCACCTTTTCGCAGCTTTATAAAGGGCAGGTGGAAAAAAAAAAGACTTGGGCAGTGGGCATCACTACTAAATAATAAGTTTGTGTTTAATTTATATAGCAATGAATTAGTCCCTTGAAAAATGTGAAATTATTTTCTTAAATAAGAATGTATTGACTTTTAATTATTTTTTTTTCCTGTAATTGCTCATCTTAATATTTCCATATTTTTATACTTAAGTGTATTTTCTCCCTAGCTGGAACATATGTAATCACAAGTGATGTTTTGGGCAAATTTTTTTCTGCAGAGTTAGATTTCTTTTGGTTTTATGTTGTGAATCATTGGAGCTTACTTTCTTATCAGAAAACATCATTCTGTTCTGTACCAGAATTAGTGGAAGGCCTGGTGACTCTTTCCTTTTGGCATGATAAGACCTTAGATTTAAATGAAATATTGTCATTTTAGAATTAATTGTATTTACTCATTAAAGTCCATTGCAGTAAATCATGTTTCTTGCCAGAAGAATACAGTAAGCTTGTTTTGCTTTTTGGAGAAAAATATTTTTTTCAGAAGTAGTGTATGTATTTATTTATTTTTTTTTTTAAATAAAAAAGGGAGGGGGGGATCTGGTTGGCCTAGAACAGCCTTTAGCAGTCTGAGTTTATTACTGCTTTATGTAACTTTAAGTACAGTGTTTTTAGTTTAGTTTAGGTGGCGTTTAAACCATGAAGAACTTACTTCCACAAATGGTATGACCTTATAATCATGGAATTTTGCCATGTTCATAATGGTCTTGAGATGTAATGTAAGAGGGTGCTCAGAAGAGCTGTTAATACTATTGACTGAGAGAGTACACTCTTTTCTTTCCCTTTGACATTTTTGTTTGAACTTCTTTGAACTAAGCAAACTTGAGTTTTAGGTATTAATTGTTGTGCTGTAATTTTGGATACATTAATGGCTCTTTCTTCATGTTTCCAATATAATAATTTGTTATATATTTTTCTTAGTGTGAAGTATTACTCCTATTTTTTTCTGCTTTTCTAAAACAATGGATTAATAACACATTTTCTATGAAAAATGGTTTAAAAAAACCCCACCTTGTAAAACCTGAGTATTTTGTTGTTGTTTTTCTTATGCACTCCATGCTTTTTTTACATTTAGTTTTTCAATTGCAGAGATTCATTCAAAAGAATGTTTGGAAATTATTTTCAGTTAAACTGTGTTTAGGATAGTTCCAAAAATGGAAAGAAATAAACTCCTCAGGATTTCTTCCTCGTTGTCATACCTCCAAAATCAAAATTCTCTCTGCTATTTATGTATTTACTCATACTGCTGCATGCACGCTACTGTCTATATTAGAATATCACGCCCATTTTGCAGTGAAGGCTCCTTACCTTCTCTGAATTAATTCTTAACGTTCAGCATATCTTTTGGTGCTTGTTGATGCTATGGGCGAAGTTCAGAAAATAGACACAGTGGAGTGCAGTGTTTGATCTGAACTAGCGTTCCATTTGCATGCACTAGACAGTGCACTCATCTTCCTGTGTAAGACTTGGTGGCATCATTTCACACCGCTTTCCTTCTTATGATGCACACAACAGTGTCGCAGCTAATCCTTTCTTTAAAAGCCCACTAAACTACATTTTTCTTTATTTCTTGGGCAGTGTGCGTGCCCTCTTGCTCCCTGGCTTTGTGTGGGTATCACCTGATATAGTTAAGAATATTAAAAAAATAAACACCTTGGGCCATCTTAAATCTTGGTTTGGCATGTAGATTTGGCTTTCAACACACAAAGAGCACTTCATTTGATATATTTCCTGCAACAAAAATGTGATTATTTCTTTCTTTTTTAGTGTTTTAGAATTGGTGGTACTATTGCATATTTTTATGTAACTAACAAAAAGTGTTACAACTAAGGGTTCAGCTTGTGTACGTAACCTTTTCTTTTTCTTCCCCTCCCCCCTCTTTTCTTGAATAAGCAACTAACAGTGAATGGCTCAGGATGCATCCAGAATGTGGCTATAACCTTGTAAATTCTCCTCACCTGAAGCCAGCTTGGGTCTTGGATAGAGCTCTGTGGCACTTGACCTGTATGGTGGCTGATGGAAAGTGTACTGCTAAAGGGGTCCCTCCCTTGATTGAAAATGAGCAACACCTGAATGTAAGTGAATAAGAGCTAAATATAAGCTAATGAGCACTATAAATAGCTGAATAAACCTTTAATATTTCTAAGGTTGTGGAAATGCACAAAATTTGGTGTATACTTTGCAGATATAGTTCATGAAATAACACTTTACCTCCCAAAATATTTTTTCTGAACAATTCATATGAGCACTTAGCTTTTCTTAATTATATCAATCATCAACATTATTAACTAACATAATTCTTATTTTTACAGTGTCTCCGTAAAATAATTTGGGAAGATATATATCCAAAAATTAAACTATGGGAATTTTTCCAAGTCGATGTTAACAAAGCTGTGCAGCAATTTAAAACCCTTCTAACTCAAGGTAAAGGAAGGGTATGTTGCTGAAGCATGTGGATTATATATTTATAGTTCAAGCAACTTATTGGTAAACTTAAGATGGAAAACAAAATAATTTTTTGCTATGTGAGAAAGCTACTGTGCTGATCTAAGCATTCAAGACTGCTTTGAGGGCTACTAAAGCCTTTGAAGACTTTGCACCCCTTCAAAGCCTTTACCCATATCTTGCTTATTTTAGAATTCTAAAAGTTGTGTATCTTTTCAATGTAACGTCTATTTTTACTTTATCAGTACTCTTTTCTGTCTTGTTCTTAGGCAAAATGAGCACTAAATCTGATCCAACTCAACATCTTCAAATAGTTCAGGACCCTGATTATAGGCGATTTGGCTGTACTGTAGATATGAATATAGCATTGGCAACATTCATACCACACAGGTATTGTATAATTGATTAGAAGTTAAAATCACAAGTGAAGTTAAATTTGCAAAACTAAATAAATGAAATTTTTTTTCAGAGATGGGGAAATTTTAATTTTTCATTCCTTCTAGTTATGTATACTACATGTTTTAAAAATAAATTATTCTAATTGTTGTCTGCTTTTAATGTCCTCCTAATAAGCAATGGACCAGCTGCAATAGAAGAATGTTGCAACTGGTTTCGCAAGAGGATTGAGGAACTGAATGCTGAGCAATACAGACACACTAATCACCATCAAGAGCAGGTCTTATAATTACTGTGGTTTAACGCTGAATTGTTTTGAATTGCAAATAAATGCAAGCATTTCAATAACTCATAATTTAATTACTTCTAGGCTGTCAATTGTCTTATGGGGACTGTGGTTTATGAACGACTGGCTGGTAATGGTCCTAAGCTGGGTCCTATCTGTAGAAAATATCCTTTAGTTACCAGGTATTTTTTCTTTGTTTGTTTGGGAACTATTAGAATTTCTCTAGGGGAAGTGAGTTCAAAGTTCATTAAAAATATACATTTATATGTACAAATGTATGTTTTCTTTCCCATGGACAAATGCCACTTAATGAATGGGCTGTCTTTATTTAGGCAACAATGGTAACTGTTTAATAAACAAATGTGACCAGAGACCATGAAACAATACTCAGAGCACATTGAAAACTCACATAGTGCAGGTTGCTCTTTTTGGTGGAAGAGGGGTGGAACTAGGAAAGCTTACACCTTTTAAATTTGATGAACTTGATGCCACTAATGCATCTGAAGGGCTAGGGCTTTAATCTTGCACTACCAGCTGACACCAAGATAGTGGCAGCACCTGTCCTTTCTCTTTCAAGGCATGCTGCAAAATAGAAAGCTCCCCATCATTTATAGTCTAGCAGCTGCTTTTTTTTAATCTGTTTTATCTACAAGCCAGTTCATAGCAGATACTTTAATTTCAAAGGCAATGGATTTCATCGTAGGTTACTTTATGGGCTTGGTTTTTTGGTTTTTTGGTTTTTTTTTAATTGCCTGTCTATTCCATAGGTATTTTACTTATCCATTCAAAGAGCTAACTGTGGAGGAAGAAGAAGCTATGATACATCAGCCAGATAAAGCTTGTTATTTCATGGCTCATAATGGCTGGGTTATGGGAGATGATCCTCTTAGAAACTTTGCAGAACCAGGTTTGTAAAAGAACTTTGAATCACATTATGAACGTTTTGATATTCTAGCCAAAGCAAAAAGGGTTTTATTTAATCTGTCTGTTTTTCCAGATATATTCCTATGAAGCTGCAGAATAGTAGATAGATACTCAGTTTATAGCACTTTTATTTCCTATTCAGCATCCAGATCAACTGTAAGAACTGGGATTTGAGGTACAGTTTTCCAAGATTTGAGAGGGAAATCACCGGGTTTCTGCCACTGAAATGGGGATGTTCTGTCTTCCCACTACTGTCATCATCTTTGCTTTGTACTTTCTTCCAATACCACTGCTTGTTGTCATTTCCATAAGACAATGACAGTGCGGCAGAAAACTAATGCAATAAAAAGGTGGATAGTATTCTACTGCATTAGTGAGCAAAAACTGGATTCTTGAAAGGTCCAGTGAGGTTGAAGTCAGGCAGTCAAGAGATGACCCAGTTAATCCAAAATAGCTGTGCAGATTGCTTGTGAAGGTAAGATAGGGTATGAATTCACCCTGTGCTAAAGTATTGTATTCTAACTCCTCTGGGGACAGCATTGATATCTAGTTAAAGCAAGGTTGACAACTCTTGTTTTCAGAGTAGTCATTCACTTTGTAAATGGAATCAAAGGCGAGTTTAATTCTAATTAAAAACATCTATCTAAGAGTTTGTTGAGTCTGCTTTAGAAGCTAATCTGATTGATAGTCCAGAGTGATCTGGAGTTAGCAAACACCTTGTTTCTGCAAAATTATCTATAGCCCTTTCACTGCTTTTTATTCACTTTTTTTTTTCTCCTTCACAAGCATGAAGATAATACATGTTTCAAGGGTGGTTTTGTTCCGTAGCCTTTAAGCTAATTGCCCTTTTTTCTGGGCAGACTTGTATTTTTTCCTTCAGTCACTGGCTTTAGTGAGCATACCTAACTTCTATTACTGAGTTTTCTCTCTGAATTAGTCTACAGCTTTTTGAGTGCCTTATACTTGTTTATACTTTATACTTGCTTTATACTATATACCTTTGTATATATTATTTCAGTTGAGAATACAGTGCGAAAAGATGATACAGAAGAGCACAAATACAGGAATCGCAAAACAAATGTAGCTAGTTCTGTAAAAGGCCCTTAAAAATCATGGTGTACATCCAAAGAAAGCAAATTTTTCTGTCCACGTAGCTACGTTGCCATTAGTGAAGCTAAAAGTTAGGCTGTGCTTAAGTGAATGTTTTTGGAAGTAGTGATGGCTTACAGTCTCTGCTCTTTACTTTCTAGCTGCTTACTCATTGTGCGTCTTTCATTGTGTAGGCCAAATCACTTAGGTGTCTATAATGTGAGCCTTAGGAAATTGGTCTCTCTGAAAAACAATCTCTTTGCCAAGCCAGGATTACATTTCAGCTGAACAAGTTTCCTGATCTAATTCAAGGTTCAACCACCAAAATAACTGTGGTGATGCATCAGTATAGCTGGTCTAGGAGTAGCAGGAAGCAATGGAGTAGTTCTGTCTTACCCATCCTGAGTGGTGCTGATCCTGTTCATGCTTTGATCAGGTTTAGATAAGATGAATATAAACAGACCTTCAGAAGACCGATGACTCAAAGATAATTGTATTTCTCTTATGTGGGGTCTGATTATTGACAATTCCATGATTGTGCCTGGATATTACATGTTGCAAATAGCGTGGCGTTTTGGTGGTTTTGTTTGTTTTTTAAATGATATTACTGCCCTTGTCAAATATGTGATTTATATAGGACAGAAGTCACATTTTTAGATATCACTGATTATTTAAGTCTGTGTTACAGTTAAACCTCCGTCAGTATATCCTGTGTGGTAAGTACATAAGAGGTAAACTGAAATTTAAAGTGTTGTTTTTATTGATTGCATCAAAAAGAAGGCAAAAAATAGTATATGAAACTAGATTAGATGGAGGATGAGGATAAATATTTTCATACACACAAAAATTATTTTGGGACTTTGTCCATTAAAGTGACCTACCTGCGTGAGTACTTAGGAAATTTGCCTTCTCACAGTCTGCTGTTAACAAAAAGTAAAATTTTAAATTGTGGCAGTGGCAGTTTATTTATGGTAACACAGTGGGGTGCTTTTGTTAGGGGTGCTATTGTTAGAATTTTTACTCTTAGTCACAGTGTTCTCCTACTCTTCAGCGGTAGAAAATTAAATACTACATTTTCATTTTGGTGCACATTCTATACTATAGATAGACACACTATAGTGAATTTCTTTCCCTTACAGGTTCAAATGTTTACTTGAGAAGAGAGCTTATTTGTTGGGGTGACAGTGTGAAACTGCGTTATGGTAATAAACCTGAAGACTGCCCATACCTCTGGGCACATATGAAAAAATACACCGAAATCACTGCCAAATATTTCCATGGTGTTCGTCTTGACAACTGTCACTCAACACCTATTCATGTAGCTGAGGTACGCAAAATTAAGCATGTTTATTATATAAAGCAGCTTCTGTCAAAATAAGTGCTGCACTGTTGCTACAAAATCTGCAGGATCTGCATGGCAGAGTTCAGGTGTGAATGAATCCTCATAGCATAAGCAAAGTTTCATGACTGATGTTGTTTAGATGTGGTTTCAGCTACTTTAAACAGTTAGTAGAGTGGTGTAGCTGTTGTATCTTTCAGTTTAGCTGAAATACTGCAGGTGTGGATGGAGCTGGCTAACTTTTCCCTTATGTAGCTAGGGACTTAGTGCAATGACTGCTGGTATCCAGTGTGTCAGTTTTAGCTGGCGTCATTGCCAAGAATTGGTTGAAAGTCTTAGTGTTTCTTTGGCATATATATTTTCCTATGGCTGAATTAAACAGGAAGTGGTTTACTTCCTGGAATTTAAAAGTTGGTAAAGAACACCTGCAAAAAGTTTAGTCTGGCAAGCTTATTGCTATGATTAGAGATTATTGTTTACCATGGAGCTGACTACATCCAGAAATTGTACTTATCTAATAAATTAGCTTTAAATAGATTTGAGTAGTGCAGCTTGTTAGTGCTTAGTCTTAGCTTGGTTTCAGAGCTTACCTAAATCTATGAGGAGCTCTCTAAAATGAGTTGGCTTGCCCATACAAAAGTTCTAAGTGGCTCTTAGATGCAGCCATTTCAAAACTTCTGCCGTTCCTTCATTTATTGTTACTACTTTTGGAATGGTAACTCCAAAGGCTTAAACTAAAGTCTTCCTTGGATTTCTTACCTTAACAGATACCTCTTCTATCCAACCTTTGTTCTTCCATTTTGAGTTAAGATTGTGTTTAAGGACTTTAAGCTAATTACAACTTTGTTTTTAGAGAACTTCCTAGAATTACTCAGTCTGTTAATAATATCTGTAAAATATAAACATGGTTTTATGAATGTTACCTGTTATTAGTATTTTTTTAATGAACTGCCTATATGAACAACTCATTTGTGTTTGGTTAAGTCATGTTAATGATTGCATATACAAAGCTGACAATGGATGTCTTGCATTAAAAATATATTATGATCTATAGGAGATGCTAGCAACAGCCAGATCAGTCAGACCTAATCTTTATGTGATAGCTGAACTCTTCACGGGCAGTGAGTACATTGACAATGTTTTTGTCAACCGCCTGGGAATTACCAGCCTGATTAGAGGTACAATAAGCAGTTGAAAATTATGTAGGATTGTCATGTATGGTTTGGAGTTTTTAATGTGAAACTAACATTGGTATGCTTTTTTTTATTTTTCTTACATATTCGTCTTCTTTGCTTATGCAATTACCTTTTCTTCTTCACGTTCTATTTAACTTCTCTTGTGTTGTGTGCTAATTCTTGATTTTGCTTATGTTTGTGTGTCCTCTTCTGTGTAACAACTTTTTTTGTTCCTTAATTTTGGCTTTCTGTTTGTCTTTGCTGCATGGCATTTTCCTATTGTCCGATCCCTGCCTAGCTTTGAAACTTGTCCTTTTTTGTATCTACCTTTCCCCTTTCTGTGGCTTTTTTGGCTGTGCTTTTTGCAGTACATGCTGGACACAGCTAGAAAATTGCGAGCCGATTTGTATGTAGTGGCTGAACT
The DNA here is from genome assembly GCA_008711295.1 of Anarhynchus alexandrinus. NCBI lineage: Eukaryota > Metazoa > Chordata > Aves > Charadriiformes > Charadriidae > Anarhynchus > Anarhynchus alexandrinus. The sequence continues at coordinate 8,419,543 of VUYV01000002.1, forward strand.
GTTCACAGGAAATGAGGAGCTGGACAATATCTTTGTGAATAGGCTGGGCATTACCTCCTTAATAAGAGGTAGGCTTGCTGTGTGTGTGGTCTCTTTCCAACAAGAGATTATAGATGACGTGCTTTTTCCAAGGAAAAGGTTTCTTGTGGATCATGCACTTTTAATTTCATACTCTATGTAATCAGAAGTACAGTTTTTGTATTGTGACTTTTTTGATACTCAGCAAAAAATACAGTACTAGCTGTAAAATAAGAGAAGACATCCTGCATTAGCTTACAGAAGGCTAAATATTTCACTCATTCTAGCAAGAGAAAAAGAAGTGGTAGCACAGTTCTGCTATGCAAGTGCTGCATCATGTCTGATTTTTTTGTTGCATGAGTTTCTTAAAGCCTATGAGAAAGTTTCAGGTCTCTGCTTTTTTTGTCCCTTTTTTCCCCTTAGCTTTCTCTACCTTAATATGTTATAGTAAATAGAATACTCCAAGGCTGTGTATCTACATTGGAGAATATAGTTATATGTGATTTTATTTTTTTTTAATGATTGAACACACCAAACTAACAACTGTAAAATGCTGCATTAACATCTTTGCGTGTGCTGTATTCTATGGTAGTTATTGTTATGCAAACACTTACCTATTTTGTTCTTTAGAGGCAATGACTGCTTATAATAGCCATGAAGAGGGAAGGTTAGTTTATCGTTTCGGAGGTGAACCTGTTGGCTCTTTTGTTCAGCCACGTTTGAGGCCTTTGATGCCAGCTATTGCTCATGCACTGTTCATGGATATTACACATGACAATGAATGTCCAATTCAGGTGAGCACCTAAACCAAAACCCAAAGTTTACATTTAATGTTTTCTGAATTGATATTTATGAACCATGGGAGGGCTTGGTGCAATCTAGACGTTTTCCTGAGTGTGACATTTAGGAAAAATGTGTTTCAGATCTTCAAGTTTTCATGGAGAGAATAAAATTTTGTAACAACTCCTTCTGACGTTCAAGATTTTGTCTTTCAAGGGAAAAAGTGTATAAAGCTACTTTATGAGCTGTTTCTTTCATTCCAGCTACTTAAGTGGTTCTGTCTCTGCTTGTTAACCTGTTCTAAGCTTCTGTTTTACAAGAGAGAATGAGAGACAATGGTGGGAATTGGAGTGCTTATTTTTGCGGGTTTCTCTTAAGTTGCTTTTGTTAGTGCATGTGTAATTCTATTGTGATTGGGAAAATTATGATCACATGATTAGCAATTCCACTTGTTAAACTGAATATGCTGAATTGGGAGGGATGAATTATGTCTTAGATTTGCAATTTATTGCCTATTTATGTTTTTTTAATGTAGCACCGGTCTGCATATGATGCTCTTCCTAGTGCAATGATTGTTTCCATGGCATGCTGTGCTACAGGAAGCACCAAAGGCTATGATGAACTGGTACCACACCAAGTATGTGTCTACAGCTTAATTCCAAAGTTACTTTTAAAAATTTAAAACCTATATCCTAGGACAAGAATAAAGTTTAAGTTAGTTTATTTAAAATTCCAAGCAGTTTACTACCTGGCATTACTTCAGATTGTCCAATTTCATATGAAACTTGAATTGATTATGTAGTTGAGACCTCCAACTGTTTTGTTGTTGGTTTGGTTTTGTTTTTTCCAGAGTAGTTGAAATTTGCTTAAATCTTAATTTCTTTACAGATCTCTGTAGTATCTGAAGAGAGGTTTTATGCAAAATGGAATCCAGCAGCACAACTGACTTCTGGTGAAGTTAATTTCCAAACAGGAATTCTAGCAGGAAGGCTGGCCATAAACAGGCTGCATCAGGAGCTGGGGGCTAAAGGCTTTAATCAGGCAAGAAGTGAGGGTAACATTGCAATTTCTCCATATTTATGTTCTGAATGAGCACAGTTGCAATGGTATATCTTTTCTAGGTGTATGTAGATCAAGTTGATGAAGATATAGTGGCAGTGACAAGACACTGTCCTAACACACACCAGTCTGTCGTGGCTGTAAGTCGAACTGCTTTCAGGGATCCTAAAACTTCCTTCTACAGTAAAGAAGTACCTGAAATGTGTATCCCAGGTAATCAGATTTCTTTTCAAGAGATGTCAGGTGTACAAAAATTTCAAAGTATTCTAGTGTTGTACTCTTTAACTTCAAACATATGAAATCCATATGAGAATTCTCAGTGTATAACGCTCCTTTTATATATACTAACATGCATGCACCAAAAGTGGTTAAAGAAACAATAACAAACTTGCCTTGCTTAGGGTTTTCAAAGGCATTCATATTGAGTATATTTCGTGCTATAAACTCCTGACGAGGGTGCGGTTTTATTTACTATCTTGTTTGTGACCTGGTAAGAAATAGTTAACAGCAAGATTGTTAATTGTGAGGAGGGTACTATTTATTAAGTGTTATACTAGGGAAAAAGAGCTAAAATCTTATCATATTTGTTGATGCCATTGCTATTCAGCTTTCTTATATATGACTGTTTTTGTGGTTTTAAAATACATCTTAAGAAACAACATGGTACTACATAAGTTAATATAAAGAGAATATATAGGTAATGCATACATAATAGTCATTAAACGTGCAAAGTATTTACTGTACTTAATAGTAGCAAAGTATAACAACTTCTACACGTTACCAGGCCATATTTCTGGAGAGAAGCTTTCCAAATTGGCTTTTTAGGTGTACTCAGTTCTTTGCGTGCATGTGTGTGCCTGTTTTAAAGTCAGTCACATTATATATTAAGACAAGTGGCTGCAAGACTTGTATACCTTAGTTTGTAGGTTACTGAAAGGATAAAGAAAATTAGAATATTTGAATATTTTTATGAGTTGTTACCCTTTTAAGATAAGCACTCTGTAGCTGCAGTTTGGAAACCAATGTAATATAGTCTCCTAAAAGATCATAAGGAGACTAACAGAGCTGGTGATCAGTAAGAGACAGGTTATAATGCACTAATTGTTGACTGATTTTTATAGTTAATTTATTACAAAATAACAAAACTGCAGTTTTAAATACAATACAGCCAGTGAATGTGTAATGGATGGTTATAGGATATTTAAAATACTTCGCCATGTGTTTTGTCACATTTGGTGGTTGTTTAGCTGTACAACTGAGACTTGTATCTTGAATATTTAGGTTTTTAGTTTTAGGTTTTGCTTCATGTTTTCAAAAGAATCACTTTTAATTTAAAGTATCTTAACAACTACAACATGATTTAACTTTTCTCAGGAAAGATAGAAGAAGTAGTACTTGAGGCTAGGACTATTGAGAGAAGTGCTAGTCCTTACAAAAAAGATGAACGCTTTATTAATGGATTGCCTAATTTCACAATGGAACTCAGAGAGCACATCCAGGTAACTATCCTCCTTCACCCATGTTCTGATGTAATATTTTGTAATCTGTGATATTTCTTATTAGGAAAAAGACACTGAATTTCAGTTGCAAATGTGTTTTCTTTTCTAAGATTAAAGACAGTAAAATTATAAAGCAAGCTGGAACTGCCATAAAAGGGCCAAATGAATTTGTTCAAGAAATAGAATTTGAAAAATTAACACCAGGAAGTGTAATAGTATTCAGGTACGTTATTATAATTGCCAAATGGCTGTATTAGTTAAAATAGAATGATAGGATTCTTTGTTTTGAGACTTGGGACTAGTTATTCTAAGTGCTACATTTCTACAAGTTATGCATTCATATTTACAGAGTTAGTCTTGACCCAAAGGCACAAGAGGCTGTTGGTGTACTCCGCAATCATTTGATCCAGTTCAGTCCTCATTTTAAATCTGGAAGTCTTCCTGATGATCATTCAGCACCTATATTAAACACGTTATTTTCTTCGTGAGTATTCTTTAAGTTTCTGAAGTAGAACTGAGAGTGCTACAGTGGGAGCAAAGAACAGTCTGTATACTTAAAGTGAGGTGGAGTTCTTTTTGTTACTACAGATGGATTTGGGTTGTCAGAGTGCAATAAAAACTCGGAGATATTTTTTTTATATGTATAATACTAAGCCTGGTTAATAATTAAAAACTTCCCAGGCTCTTTTGTTCACATTCTGTGTAATTACTGCTTAAAGTAGACTCACTAACCTAGAGTGCTTGTCAGTGTTGGGGTATGATTGTTCAGGGTTTGTACTTAATACTGTGTTTATAAATAAATACTGATACATCTGAGCAGAACATCTCGGAACATCTGAAAAATCAGGCTCCTAATTTCCGAGATTTAAGTGGTGAGAGTTGTGTATATTTAATGTAAGTCTAAAACTAGAATTGTTTGTGAAATCCTTTCTCTGTTTCCCTACTAATGTTGCCTTTGGGTTTGGAAATTCTTTTTTCTCTACTGTTTTTTCAGTGTTGCATCTAAACTGACTTTGGCTGACCTAAATCAAGTACTGTATAGGTGTGAGGCAGAAGAACAAGAAGATGGTGGAGGTTGTTACAATATACCAAACTGGTCACCGCTGAAGTATGCAGGCCTCCAAGGTAGTAGTTTTAGCATTCTTTTTTCTGTCAAGAAAAAAAATTAAAATAGAGCTGCTCAATCTAGATCATACCTTAATGCTGTTGTATGGCTAGTGCTATTGTTTGGGTAAAAAACAGAAAAGCTGTTTCTGCTTGACAATGCTACTAATCAGTGCTGTACCCAGGAAATCGCACACTAAAATAAGAACTGTCTGTTGATACTCTGGGCTGCAAAATTAAGTTTCAATATGTGGTTTAACACCAATGCCCTTGCTTTTAAAATAAAAAGAAAACGCATGCACCTCCAGTGAAAAGTCACACAAATTAAAACCTAGGCATTACTAGATTACTGAGGAGTGTCAATCACTTATTATATGTATGAATTCCATCATGCTAGTTATTCCACAGTGATTTTCATAACAGTTTAGGATATACATTCAGGAAACTACAATTGAGTTGTATCCTAACTCGTTCTGCAAATCTAGAGAAGTACTACAGTTAAATCCAGTTAAAGTGTCTGTTGCTGTGTACCTCTTCCTCCTGAATTGTAATTGCTCTTTGTGATAATGGTGTGTCTTTTAATACAGTGTTGGGTTTGTATCTTCAGGGTTAATGTCAGTGATGGCAGACATTAGACCAAAGAATGATTTGGGTCATCCATTTTGTGATAATTTAAGAGCTGGAGATTGGATGATTGATTATGTCAGTAATCGTCTGATTTCACGTGCAGGAGCCTGTGCAGAAGTAAGTATTTATTTGGTGAAGTAAGTATATTTATTTGGTGAATTTGGGGTTTTAAATTACTAGTTTGTTTCCTTTTCAATTACGGGTTTATTTTCAAATTCAGTCTGTCTATAACATATTTCTTGTCTAGCGAATTTCTTCTAGGGGAATAAACTGTTAATATGTTTTTCTTCCCTCTCCTCAATCCTATTTAATAGACTGGAAAAGGGAAGTGAAAAATATGTACAGCATGAAGGGGTTGTTAGCTCTTTCTTCAAGGCCTGCAGGTGTCCTTCCGTGTTTATATTTATTACTCTTCCTTAAATAAAATGAATCAACTATTTTTTTTTTTAAAGTAAGTACTTTCAAAAGAGAGCCTAAATACTACTGAGGCATATGTGATGATGATACAATTATAGTAAGATTGCACAGTCAAACACTGAGAAGATAGGAATTACTGAGATTCTTTACCTGTATGGCTGTATTATAATACAGTCCTTATCTTTCTTTGTCATATTTTGTTTTCTTGCACGGCAATTGCTTTATTCATGTCCCAAGATAAATACCTGATTTGGGTAACTTATGTAATTAATATAGTAATAAAGGCTTTAGCATTCTAATTTCATTTCGTTCCTGAAGTCAAGTGTAGTGATATAAAGCAGAATGGATAAAACAGTCTGATGTTGTCCTGAAATGAATGCTGAATCTAACCTCAGAGACAGAGCTTTTATAGAAAGAAGTTAGTTTGATACTTGCCAGAATTACTGCTCTTCAAAGACTGTTGCTTATCTTTTCTGCGTATTTTTTTTGAGTTCTTAATTCGTAGTGTCTCTTTCTGTTTTGCAGAAAGTATAAAGTACCTATAGCTATTAGACTGAAGTCACATGAAACTAAACTTTACAATTTCACTGTTTACATAAGTAACTTTCCCTTCATAATTTCCAGGTTAAAAGTATAGGGTGGTCATGTAATATATTGACGTGTACTTTCTTCATCTGCACAGTCTTCATCTGCAAGGTTTAAATCTGCAGTGACTTTCTAGTAGGTTATCATGTTCTTCTTCAGCAGTACTAGGAGGAAAAAAGAGAAATACTTCCCAGGTGTCAAACACTTTGCAGTGACAGAAGCTCCAGAATCCTGAGTCCTAGACCCAGATCTGCAGTCATTTTCACTAGCAGCCATATGTAGTTTAGCCTTCTGATAACTTTTCTATCCCTGGTCTCAAGCTTCATCTCTTCAGACCTGTCTTTTTAAGCAATGAGAAACTTCCTTCCCACACTTGGGTCGTAGTGGTGCCTTTTGAGTTACAGCTTTCTTTTGCTACTCAGTTTTAATAGCTTCTATATGATAATCTCTTTTTCCCCAACAAGACTAACAAAATATAATCTCTTTCTATAGTCAATGCTCTTGCACATTTATGTCATAATACAGACACAGTACAGATTTTTCCCTTCTACTTTTCTTAGAGCTCCTCTCTCTGAGCGGAAATTTTGGAGCAGGAGGGTACAGCAATTCTACCACAAATATCTAGCATGCACAATTTCTTAGACATGAATGGTTGCAGGCTAGTGGTGTTATTAATAACTGAAGTCACCTCATCTTTGTGGTGGCCAAGCATAACTTGGGTGTAATAAATGTACAAAAACTGTGACAAATACTTTAGCTAGATGGATCCTGAAAGCACTGGGTTTTGAGCCCTAGTGTTACCAAGTTCTAACTGTATTGTATTTTAATAGGTTGGTAAATGGTTGAAGGCCATGTTTGTCTACCTAAAGAGAATTCCACGTTACCTCATCCCATGTTACTTTGATGCCATATTAGTGGGTGCATACACAACACTTCTGGATGTGGCGTGGCATCAGATGTCTAGGTATGCTTGGCATATCAGAACTATAGAGGTATCTGTATATATTTGCGCCTTTTAAGTTTTATCTGCTGGAGAATGTAATTGGAGTGTTTTCATACTCGTCCAATGTAGAACAGTAAAATTAGCAGTGAGTATCAAATCCATCTTCTAACAATGGTGGTTTGAAAGGTTGAGAGTTCAGATGTCTATCCAGTGTTTGAATTTATAACTACTGTTGGCATTGTGCAGTAGGAAGAGGAAACCTTAAGCCAGCATTTCTTTCCCAGGCTTCAGAAACTTTTTTTGCTATAATTTTAGTACAACTGCAATGATTCTGTAGAGTTCAGGAGAAAAAGAAAATACCAGATTGTACTTGATGCTGATGCTTTGTTCAACATTTCTTCTCTAACACAGCTGAATATCCTTCGTTATCTGAGCACTTTGCTTAGTTCTTGAAATAAGTTTAATCTTCAGTGTCTGCTTCTCCTTTGTTTCTTGGAAAGGGGAGGTTGGTTTTATGGAGGCTTTAGACTAGCTATGAACATTCTGAACACATCAGTACTGTTTTGTAAAAATACAGATGTTGAAATGGGCATAGAATTTGGTGTGGTCGTGAAGTCATGTGGACAGTAGTATATTTTTATGAAAAAGCTTGCAGATTACCTAGTCAGGAATGCAGGTTGCATTATTTTAGACAATGTGTTAACTGATTTATTGTTTTACTATTTTTTTTTTATATGACTATATATAAGAATGTGGTGATCTTTGAAAATACTGACTAGGTCTGACAGAAACTTTTGTTTGTAATAAAATATCTTTTATCATATTTTTGAGGCCTGTATGTAGTTGTCAAGTAAACCAAACCCATTTCCTTTTTTTACCATTTTCCTTAGAAGCATTTGACATAAACATTCACATTGACTAATTTTGTACATAAGCTTTAATTTGTAAATCACTTCCCCCCCCAAATGAGTGCCCCAAATTGACATTAATAAATTTTAATTTAAGGCTAATGTGAAATACTAATGTTAATTCATTGTTAGGTTATTATATTTATTATGTGTAATAGTCTTCTGTAAATGAAAAAAGGTACATTTTATAGACTGATACTGCTGAACGCAAAGTTATTTTAATTGAATTATGTTGAATTACAGCTTTGTGCAGAATGGATCAACATTTGTTAAACACCTTTCCTTGGGTTCAGTCCAGATGTGTGGGATAGGAAAATATTCTTGTCTGCCAGATCTCTCTCCTTCCTTACATGATGTTCCCTATAGGCTGAATGAGATTACGAATGAGAAAGAACAGTGTTGTGTTTCTTTGGCAGCCGGTAAGTGAGGACAATATTTAAAAAAAAAAAAAAGTCTTCCAAAACAGTTAAACTGGTTTTGGTAACTATATTAGAATTGTCTCCATTGTGCTTGAGATCCATATGTCAGCAACCATATACAAAATGTAGGTAGCAGTTTTCCTCACTTTCCCCTGTGTTTCAATTTGTGTTTAAGATAAACATTTGCCCAAATTAAAAATCTGGGAGTTTTGTCTAGCAGTACTTCTTGGGGACAACTATTTTGCTACTGCTTTTGGGGGGTGTTGAGCTTATAAAAATTTTTAGCTATATCCACTTTTATCATATGTGTTCTCTTTTTTCCAGAAGATTTGCTTGAGATAAATATAGTTAGCATAATAAGTTTTAGTTTATCTTTTTTAGACATGAATTTAAGAACTGAATTGTAATGCAGTACAAGGGTGAATTTATTGTTTTCAAGTTCTCAGAAAAAGAAAGAACCATTAGCAGACCAGAAGAATGCCTGATCTGAAACTGTCTCCAAAATGAAAGAGCATAAAAGCCCTCAGCAAATAGTGTTTATACCTCTGAATGTTCTGCCAGCATCTGGCAATCTTTGAATTGGGCACTTTCCTATGTCAAAAGTATTATCTTCTGTGTTCAGTGGCTTGGAATGAATCTATTTTTGTTCTGACTTGGCCCATGTCTCTTCTGAAACCATAGAAACTTTTAACATCCACAGATTCTGTGGCATCTGTCTCACTGGGGTATTTATTTTCTTCTTTTTTGCTGTCTCTCTTTCTCTCATGGAATTTTATTGCTTTTAGTTTCTGGTTTTTAGTAACATTCCATTTGCCTGCTTTGGTGTTACCTAGAAGCACAGAGGCACAATGTTCCCCTAAATTGGTCATAAAGATTAATTACACTAAAGGGTTTGGTTTTAAATATTCCCCTCACATATTCACTCGTAGTTGTGTCTGTGAGATTTTTAACTCGTACATGTGCTGTCATTCTCAAGTGCTGTTGCCATATACTATAAAATTAACAAATACTTTGGAAAAGAAAGTGATAGAAGTTAAAAGTGTTCTATCAAGCCTGCACAACAGACTGCTGTTTTGAAACTTCATCATACGGAATTTTTTGTTTGCTAGATTGAAAAAGTTAATAAATGGAAGAAAAGACAAGGATGGACCTTACTGTTGTAATTATGCTTTATCAGTCAGAATCATTCTTAAAGTTACATGTTATAATGTCTGCAGTAAGATGTAGTTCTAGAAGCTGCTCGAAAATAGAAGCAAGAATCCTTTTATAGTGACTGAGAAGAACTTTGAGTTGAAGAAATTCATAGCTCTACAGTCTTGTCCCATTTTTGCTACTGAGATGGCACAGTTTCATACATAAACTCCTGTCAGCAAAGTGCTATAAATCTTGTCATAGTTCCGGCTTTTTGTTTGTTAGGTTTTTTTCTGTTTGTTTTTTTTTAATTAAAGGATGGTACTTGGTTAAGTTACAAAGTGACTTAATAAAAATTTAAATGTGACTGTGTTATTGATATTAGAAATTCTGTTGTGTGATCTTGAAATTCTAGGAAGACAATTGTTCTAAAATGAGGTTTTATTTCATTTTATCAAGACCTTGGTCTAGAAAATTCTTTACTTTAGATATCTTAACCTAGGAAAAAAATTAAAAATGTGAATATATTTTTACTTGTGGTTATTTTATACATACGTGTGTGCTTGGAGATCTCTGCCATATCAATAAGTGACATGAACAATGACGTTTCTTTTTAGGTTTACCTCACTTCTCTTCTGGAATTTTTCGCTCTTGGGGAAGGGATACCTTTATTGCACTGAGAGGTTTAATGTTAGTTACTGGGCGCTATCTAGAAGCAAGGTAAGACTGATTTATTCTTAGTTCTTACTAGTTTTGCAGGTAGTTAAGCAAAAGGCACGTTCTCGAAACCCGAGATGGCACACAAGCTGTTAGAAGCAGTTGATGTGCAGTATAAAACTTTAATGGCCCTAGACAGATTTAGGATTTCTCTCTAAGTAGAATTAAAAATACTTCTTAAATGATTCTCTTTTGCTTTCTTAGCACTGATATGAAGTTGATGTTTTCTATAGATAAAGTAGTTTTAACCCCTGCAACACTACTGCTCATCCTTAAACAAAGTGATTGTTTCACATGTACTTGCATCATTGGTCCTGAGCAATAATTTCAAAATTATTTATGTAAAATTTTGAAGTAGCAAAAGAATACTATTTTAATCAGAAAGGTACGATTGCACGTCTATGGTGATTATTTTTTTGGTAACTGCTAGTATTTGTCTATTAATAGTAAAAATCAGCTGTTTCAGTGGATTCTTACAATCTGATACCTGTTTGTAAATGTTTAACCTGACAAATGAGCCAGATATAAGACAGATCTATTAATTTGATATTTCCATTAATCTTTTAATTTGGGTGGAGCTTGCCGCATGATACGAACATAAAAATTGTTTTAATTTATCATGTGTTTATGCTGTTGTACATTTGGCCAACTATTACCTTTCTCAGGCAGTAAGATCTGCAGTCTACTAGTATGTTTATATTCCCATTTAAAGCTAGTTGGAATCCATGTTTTCTGCAAGGTATGCGCAACAGTTCTCAAATGAAACTTCTCATAACCTCAGTTGCTGTCACCTCTCTGTATTTTAATAGGAATTTCCCATCTACTCCTGTCCTCCGTCCCCATTCCACCCCACCCATCAGAATGGATACCAGGGTAATCATAAACAATGTCAATAAAAACCTTCCTTGTGACCTCAGTGGGACTTGGATTTAGGCTCTATATCACTAGCTATGAAAAAGCAAACTAGCTTTTCCATATTAGCAGATGTTGTATGTCTTGTACAAAGTGATTTAAATGTATTCATGTTGGGGAATTTGTAGGGAATAGATTAGATGACTTTTTATTGTAAAAGAAGTTCATGCTAAATGAAGTAGTTTGTAGCTTTCAACAGCAAACTTTTGGCATCTGTCTTTAAGATCCTGTTTGTCCCCTTGACTTACCTTGCTATTAAGGTAAACTTGCATGCTTTTTACTTAATACTTGGTCCAATAAGGGCCTTGAATGTAACTTAGTCAAGACTGTGGTTTTCTTTTGTTCTAGAAACATCATTTTAGCATTTGGTGGGACTTTAAGACATGGTCTCATCCCCAATCTGCTTGGCCAGGGGACACATGCCAGATACAACTGTCGTGATGCTGTATGGTGGTGGCTTCAGTGTATCCAGGACTACTGTAAAATTGTTCCAAATGGATTAGACATTCTCAGGTGTCCTGTTTCTAGGATGTACCCAAGAGATGACTCTTCTCCTCAGCCTGCAGGCACTATGGTAAAGATCACTTCTGATTTAAGTATTTAACACAACTATAAATTTTTAATGAAAGGATGTAATTTTTCTAGCTACAAGAACCTGTTGCTATCTGTTGTTTATGGTGGAATTTGATTATAGCACCAGAATTTCAAATTTATGCACTTCTCACTACATCCGCATCACATGATTAGACAGGTGTAGGGGGTCGAGGACGGAGGAAAAAAATTCCATCTGCTTTACTAATAATTTTTTTCTTTGCTTTTTGTCTTGAAAAAGTGTTTATATTAAAAATTGTATACAATGTATTGCCAGTGACAAAGATGCTACTGAAAAGGTTAGATGCTTTTCTTTTGAGGTATCATAAACTAGAGGCTAAGAACTGCTACTATTTGCAAGTTAGAGCCTTTCTACTCATTTTTCATCTTGCCTTTCACATGTCATCCAAACATGCAATCAATCTAGGATCAGCCACTTTATGAAGTAATACAGGAAGCAATGCAACGACACATGGAAGGCATAAATTTCCGAGAAAGGAATGCTGGTCCACAGATAGATCAAAACATGAGAGATGAAGGTAACATATATAGAACACTTACTACTCAATTCAAAAGATGGTGTTTATATTTCATACTTCTTTTCCTCTAGCTATTGAGTATATTTTTTAAAAATTAATTATGTTTAATGCAAATAAAACTATATTACTTTAAATACCTTTAATGTTTAAGAAGTGCCTAATTAGTTGTTTATTATCAGCAACTGTTTATATGTTGTGGTACAAGTTATATTTAAATAAAAGTTCATGTAAAACGTACAGTAGCCTTCAGAAACCCACCTCAGATCTCGTTTGGAGGGTTTTTTTGTTTATTTAGGAGGCTTGGGTTGGGGGGGGTGCAGTTGGGGTTTTGTTTTGTTTAAAATATAGACTTCACGTGATATTTTTGCTTGGCAGGTTTTAATGTAACTGCAGGTGTTGACCGTGAAACTGGCTTTGTCTTTGGAGGGAACCGCTTCAATTGTGGCACTTGGATGGATAAAATGGGAGAGAGTGATAAAGCTCGCAACAGAGGAATTCCAGCTACTCCAAGGTACAAAATCCAGGCTTCTGAGGGGAATTTTTTAATTTATTTTTTTAACTGAAATTATTCTGCAGACCTACTATGCCTTCCATTAATACATCTGAGAGGTGATCTCTCAAATGTTCTAAATGTTTCTGCCTACTAAAATGTTAATGGTAATTTTTTTCTTTGTGGTCATTTGAAGAAAAAAAGGTGTGTTTTAGCAGGTGAACCCCTCAACTTCTGGCATGGTCTATGGCTACGTGCCAGCAAACTGCTGCAGGCATTCTTGCTTGAGTTTAGTACAGCATCAGTTTCAAATCAATTGCCATCTGTGGGTCAGAACTGGAGGAAAACATTGTCTTGCTTGACAAGTCAGGCGTTTTAATTGGGAACCAAGAGAGGTTGAGGTACCTGCCCTAAAGAGGCTAAATCGGTGATGCTGGAGAAAAATTGTCCATCGAGCAGGCAGTAAAACTCAATATGATATATCTGAATGTCACTTGAAAAAAGAAGCGAGTCCAAGAAGTGCATTTAGTTCTTATTTTAACGCTTCACTTCTGACTTGAGTAATCTATTATGGCAGAAATATTACCGAAGTTACCAAAGTGCATGTGCAGATGAGAACCTCTGTATTGAACACAGAGGATCAAGTTCTGTGGGGCTGATCCTTTGTTCATGTTCTTAATCGCTGGTATAGAGTTATCTTAAATCCATGCAAATTAGATGGGTATCATAATACCACTTTAAATTTAGTCTACTGTACAGAAAAATAGTATCTGTTAGCCAGTTTACAATCAAGCTCGTTCCCCGATGGTTAGCTGATCAAAAACCTTGTGTGTTTTCCACCCTTTCCTTCCTTGAGTCTTCATCAGGTGGAATCCTACTGATCTAAATAAAAATAAATTGATGCAGTCTGCTTATGCTAGTGTTCTCTTCTCTTATTCTTGGCCCTCATGAAACTCAAAAGTACCCTATAAAACTGAGCGTGCTTAAAAGTGTCAGGTAAGCTTCAGCGTAGATAAAGCTAAGATACGCATCTTGTCTAAACCTTGTCTACACAATGTTATCGGAACTGAGCTACAACAGAGGAAGGAAATCTGAGTCACTGGTAGCTTTCTGAAGTTATATCTTAGTGTACAGCAGCAGCCAAAAAAGCTAATAAAATACTAATGCTGGGTGTCATCAGTAAAGGTTTTTAGAACAAGACAGAGGGCATCATTCTGCCTCTTTGTGAAACCTTGCACCTGCAAGATGCACTTGTATCTTGAGTGTTATGTGTAGTGCTGGTCTCAAGAAGGACATAATAAAGAGTGGTACAGAGAAGGGCAGTTAAAACTCAAAGGGGTGGAGTAGCTGCCTTATAAGCAAAGACTGGAATGTCTAAGGACTCTTCATTTTCCAGAGAATATGGGGGTGAGAGTTATGACTGAAGTTTAGAAAATCATGACAGCAGTGATTAGGATGGAGCTATTATTCACAAAACACTGCAATGCTGTAGAAGTTTGGGATGCTTCTACAGGAGAAATAGGGCAATAGTAGAACAGGGAAAAATAAAGTGTCCAAATAAGATACTTACAGATTATTTTTTTTTCAGTTACTTATTGAAATTTAATAGCCTTCTTAAAGTAATTCTTGGGCTTTTTAAAATCATTATTGTTTTAGAGATGGCTCTGCTGTGGAAATTGTTGGCCTGTGCAAGTCGGCTGTTCGCTGGTTGCTGGATTTATCTGGGAAAAATGTGTTTCCATTCCGTGGAGTCACTGTAAAAAAACATGGTAAAAATACACATATCTCATAATTGTATTACTAGAGTATAAAAATGACTAAAATTTTGAAATGGTAGCAATATAACATCAGGGATGATTACCAAACTATTGAAAAACTATTGAAGAAGGTTTAGGGGAAAAGGAGAAAATCTTGGGAAAGTATCTTGTATGATTAAAATCTTTTGTTACTACAAAAATTTTATTAATTTTAATTTTATTAAAAATTTTATTATGTTGTCTTGTGAATATTTCAAATATTTTCTTCCATGTATCTTTCATCCTCCTTCTCTCTCCCCTCTTACTGTTTGCTCCTAGCTAATTGCAAGTTAGAAAATTTTGTGGTTTAAAAAAAAAAAAGTTGTGCACGTGTTGGAGTTGATCTACAGTATAATTCAACTTCTAGATAATAACTTTTTGCAATGCTATTATGGCCTTTATTGTGTTAGGAGTATCTTAAATAAAATGTCAATAAGCAAAACATAAGCGTACTTCTGGTGTTACCACTGTGGCTGTTCTCAGAAAATAAAACCTGAATGTAACATCTTGCAGGAAAGGAGGAGACTATCACATATGATGAGTGGAACAGAAAAATTCAAGGACACTTTGAAAGGCTGTTCTTTGTCTCTGAGAACCCAGCAGATCCTAATGAGAAACATCCAAATCTCGTTCACAAACGTGGAATTTATAAGGACAGCTATGGAGCTTCAAGTCCATGGTGTGATTACCAACTCAGGCCAAATTTTACAATAGCAATGGTTGTGGTAAGTGGGGGCGAGGGAGGGGGAGCACTTGCACTTAAAATTTTCTCTATTATTGAACTAAGTTTGCATTGTAAGGTTCATCCACATGGCATTGTATCAGGAACGTACAATGCTTAGAATAACTTTTTGAAAGCTTTTCTTTTCCATGCTTTTCATATTGGTTCATCTTGGAGCATCTCCTAAAAATACATCCTTGACAGGACTTAACTAAATGAAACTGCTATTCACTGTATAGCTAGGATAAATTTGCAGTGTTCACTGTATTCAGAATGTCTTTTAAGGTTAGGTCTGGGAGGCTGCTTTTCCTGTCAAATTAGCTAAAATGCATGGGTTGTTTGTTGTCTTTACCAGGTTTGTAAAGAGCTTCAGTAATACTTGACAAGTGTATTTCAAATAAAATAAAAATTGAAAAAAAAAAACCACTGGATAGCTTCTGTCCTCTTGCTTACTTTGACTCGTAGGTTCCAGAAGTTCCAGAAGTTGATTCAGTAATACAAAACTTAAGCTTTTCATGGTCTTCTACATTTGTATATGCAGTGTTATGTGTGTACATGTGCAGGCAGAGTTTACTCATTAAGTCTTTATTATTTTGTTAGGCCCCTGAGTTGTTCACACCTGAGAGAGCTTGGAAAGCTCTGCAGATAGCAGAGGAAAAACTGCTTGGTCCATTAGGCATGAAAACCTTAGACCCAGAGTAAGTATAATAGAGATCAGTATAAGTGTTAATTACAAAACATGACTGTAGGAATTACTTGACACATGGGGGTAGTGTTTCTTTTGTTAAAATCCTCATATATACCTGTGTATAATAAGGCTACAATAAATACTTCCAGAACAATTATTTTGCTGTTCTAAAAATCCATGCAACTGATTTTATGTAGACAATCACCAGGTGTTTTTGAATGCTGCACAGTAAGCAAGTAAAATTTAGTATCATGAAAGATGTTGAATTTGCATCTAGATACATAGTTGTATATGATACAGTGCACAGCGCTATAATTTGAATAAAAGCATAAGGGCAAAATTATAAATTCAAGTCATTCCAAGACTTTAACCATTTTCCTACTAGTTTGAACTGTATTTGGAATTCTGTTGTCATGTAAAATACAGAACCTGGTGGAGACCTCCCTAACTTAACCATCCTTAAATGTAAATGTCACAAAAAATTTTTGGTTTCTTTCTGCTTTCCATTTTTATGTATCATTTTTGTTAAGGCTTTTTTTGCATAATTTATTTTTTCTTTCTTGCAGTGATATGGTTTACTGTGGAGTATATGATAACGCTCTTGACAATGACAACTATAATGTAGCCAAAGGTTTTAATTATCATCAAGGACCTGTAAGAGCCCGTTTCTTCAATTTTAGAAAAAGTGCTGTCACCTTTTCAAACTGATAGCTATAATAATAATCTCTTTTCATTCTTTGCTTAGGAATGGCTGTGGCCGATTGGATATTTTCTTCGTGCCAAATTGTACTTCTCAAAGTTGATTGGTCCAGAGATATATGCAAAAACCGTAGTTATGACTAAGAATGTTCTTTCTCGCCACTATGTTCACCTTGAAAGGTACGACACCAGCTAACACAGATTTAAAATATTCATTCAAGCTAGTGGTATCCACTATCCAATTGCATGTAAAAGTACAGATCTATAATATAAACAGCATCTGTTTTCTACATATAAAGTTCACCGCTATATATGCTATTGCAGAGTTCAAGTCAGGTTTCAAGTACAGCTGAGATCTAATGCTTTTTATAGATTGCAGAATTACTAATGCTTACCCGTGTGAAGACTGGGTGAAATAAACCTTACTTAAAAATCAGGATCTAGTTTCAAACAAAAAATTAATTTCAGAAAAAAATGTTGGTGAGTTGTTTTTTAAAAAAATCAAAATACTTCAAAACAGCCTGCAAAAAAAATAGTTAAAGGGCTAGTAGTGATAGATTAAAATTGCAGCAGATAAGATGATGCAAAATGTTTTTAGGATTTCTTGTGTTATAAATGAGGAAATTAGTATGACAGTGTTTCAGAATCTTAATAAGCTTGATATTCTAAGAAAGAAGAGGAACTTGCTTATGGCCCTTAAAAGTTGCTTTGCATTTTGAGTTCTCCTTAAAAACCAAACCACCAAACCCACTCTATTTTACCTTTTTTCTGTCTATTTTTCATTCTTAAGGATTTGAGAGAAATGAAAACAAACAAACAAAACAAAGATCTTGCCCTTGATATCTCTTCCATATAACCTGTTCTGCCGTACTTCAAATAGGCATTTATTTGTACCCATAGGAGTAACTCAGTAGGACTAGTCATGACAGAAGGGTTTGTCTGACCACACGAGGGAGCAAAGGGATTTGTTAAATAACTTTTTGCCTTAGATAGCATCTTGTCCCAGTACCTTGTTTGGTAGTAATACCAAATAATTTGCAGTTTGGTAACATTCTTTGTTTTTTCTGTCTTACTACTTAAGTAGTGTATTTTTACAGTGTTTTGGTATTTCATTTGTGTACAGAATTATTAATGTCGCAAAAGGCTTAACTTACAAGTATTTCTGCAAGTACATTAGTTTCTGGGGGGTTTCATTCCTATGGAGGAAAAAAGGGCTTATGTAGTCATGCTATCTTCTAGCCATTATCACTTTTTAGTACCATAATCCAGTTTCAAGTGTAGTTTGAATACCATTCAGTTATCTCAAAGTTCATTCGTATTCTTCCAACTGCAAAACTACCTGAATGAGAAATACAAGCAACAGGAGCCAGTAGTGTAAGTTGAGATATTCTTAGTAGCAGAGAGTCTGTTTTGAAGAAGAAGCACCCCCACAAAAAACTACAATTCCCAGCTGCAGGAAAAAAAAAAAGTTGAGTTAGCTCTCAGTTATTAAAGAACATACTGTGCCTGTAGGACAAGAGACCTTTGTAATGGTTTTCAGTTTCCTACTGAGATAATCTTCTAAAAGGTTTTAAAATGAAATGTTCTTTTCACTTCAATGTATAATCTAACAACAATACTCGTTTGTTCTTTATTTTATCAGATCATCCTGGAAAGGTCTTCCAGAATTGACCAATGAAAATGGACAGTATTGCCCTTTTAGCTGTGAAACTCAGGCCTGGTCAATTGGTGTTATCCTTGAAATCCTTTATGACTTGTAAAAGTTTATTTTGATTGATTTGATGAAACTTCTGTGGTCTTATTATTGGGCATAAATGAACACTTGGCATATACTGCAAGGGAAATGACCTGTTCTGCACAATCACTTAAGCCGTGTCCTGACTTTCAAAGATGCTGAATGCCAGCAGCTTCTGTGCCCTATAACTGTGCGGGGCTTGGGTTGCTTTTTGAAAATCAGGCCATGACAATAAAATAAAACTGCAGTGCACACTTGATGCAGAAAGTTTTAGTAAGGAGCAATTTTAAGAATATGCACAAACTTAATTTTAAGTAGCTCAGTTTTTTTAGACTTTTCAAATCAAAACCTTAATGTAACAAAGTGAGGTGGCTCTTTCCTGAGCTAAAAATAAGTAGCACAGCTCTCGTGTTTTTGTGGGTTTTTTGTTGTTTTTTTTTTCCCTTTGTCTCTTCAAGAGTAAATGGATGTTTTTGCAAATGCATGCTTAAAGGGGAGTAAACTAACTTACAGCTTTCTGAGTTTGGTATGCTTTCGACTATAGCACCATACATTAATGAAGGCATAATGTTGTCTCTCTGAACTGTATTATGGGAAGGTGGTATTTTTTGTATGTGTTCAGTTGAACACTCCATTAGGCAATCACAGAAATAAAGTTTATGAATACTGTAATAAACCAACCTTTGAAATTATATATAAAATTTTCAAAAACTTTAAACTACTTTAGTTAACTTGAGCAATAATGAGGTAATATCCTATGCTAATCCATTTTAAAATTTAAATACAGTGGGCCATGCAAGAAACCTATTTCTTCATTTAAATCTGGTTTTCACTATGAGGAATTCATAAGAAACATGTGCATGTGCATACAGTGCACAGCCTATATGTTAGGGGAGGCCAAAGATACAGAAGTCAATGTGCTTGATTGCTTAATTAAATTAACTTATTGAAGAGGTATGGTGGCCTCAGCCCTTTATTCTTAGGAAAATCCTAGCTCTATTGAAGCAGATGGAAACACTTAACATCAGTGAGAAGAGATGTTAGCCTACCCCCAGAGAAGAGGAGGGTTTTAGGCCTTCTGAAATTATAAGAAATAAAATAATAAAAATAAGAAATTATAAGAATAAGCACGCTACCTCTATGTGTTGTTCTTTTGGAACAGCATCCAGTGAACGTGATGCAAAACACGTATGTTCTTTTGTATTTGAATACCTGCGTGCCCTTATTGAGTTCAGTTCAGTGTTCCCAAACTGAAGGGAGGTTGACAGAAGCGCAGTTGGTAATTCTCAACTCTCTATTCATGTGATTTTTCCGTCTTGGTGCAATGAATAGGCAGAGAGTGAGGCTGACAACGCTTCCCACATGACTGGGGGGAAGCAAAACTGATGTTGCATTTCTTAGTGTTAGACAACATATGCTGAAAAAAAAAAAAAACCCACATACACAGGATGTAATTATAATGCACTAATAACACATAGGTCAAGATTTCATTTTATCTGTATTTTAAAGTTTCTGTATCCTGTCTAAAAGTACAGTGCAAGTGTGCTGTCTTGTTCAGGGATATGTGTTACAGATAGATACATTTAAGAGCAAGTTAATAGGCTGAAGATAGATGAATTATAAGAAGCGGCTATGTTCATGCTATTTTTTTTTAATGGTTAATAAGTATTTGAACTCCCTTGCTGAAGAGTTCAGTACTTAAAAGTTACGATTAGGGAAGTTCTATATTGTATCTCAGTTTTTGAGCTGCTGCAGTACGTGGGTTGGGAAATTTTTATTTTCTGGACACAATGCATGAGAGATGTCATTTAATCAAAAACGTTACTGAAATGTCAGCCGCAGATTTTAATTCTTTTTTCTATTGTGCAAGAGGCATATAAAGTATTTTTCATAATGTACGGAACTCCAAAATTCTTGGTAATGATGTTGAGGTTTATGTCCTACTATATCACTAGCTTGTTACTGTTTTCCTAGATAATCATTTCTCGTTTACTATTTCAAGATATGTTTTATAGCTCCTATGGTTTAGAAAGCAGGAACAGTATGGCAGGATAAATTGTTCATACTTGATGAAAATGTTGTAAAATTGGAAGAGCTATTACTGTGGAAAAAGATTTCCATGGGGTGTCAAATTATATACATTGGCAATAACACTCTTTCAGTGTTGGGGGAAAAAAAAAAAAAGGAGTATTTAGTCATCAGAGCCTTCCTATGGTATTATAGACGACTTTCCATTATTTTGCAAACTGCATTGCTGATAGAGACTGCATATTTTGTCACTGCTAGTTTTTTTTTTCTAATTTAATAGTAAAATTCTAAAGATAAGTCACCATTGTGTACACAAAAATACATATGTTATGGAACTTCTAAACATGCCCATTGATAATGTTGCTTCTGCACTGATTAGTTGAGCATAGTTTTAGTGACAGATAAATGTTTTAAATAGGAAAAAAATATGTATCATACTGGTTGACTTTGCTGTTAAGTAGCAACAAAAGTAAGATTTGAGTTTATAACTATTGGGGTGGGTTATTGGTTTGGGGGGGGGGGGGNTACTCAACACTTTGTCAAGCCAGACAGTTTAAAAATGAAGAGGGAAGAGAACAACGTTAAATCTAACACTTACATGAGCTGGTATTCATCTAGATAAACTTTTTACCTAAGTCATTATCCCCTAAAAATAGCTGACATGTTGACTGATGCTGAACTGTATTTTTATTCATCAGTATCATTTATGTTATCCACTCAATAACTTCTAGTAATGCAAAGTTATATCAGTAAAATGTTTTAGAAAGAAACTAAAGAACTTAGTAAGAACTGTGAATCCATTGTGTTCCAGTTGGTGTTTCTTGATCTATACGGTATTGAGACATGTTTTTTATTTTCTTCCTCCCAATGGAAATAATTTTGACTGTTACCAGTGTTTGTACAGTTAATAGCTCTTATTCAAAGATTATTAACTTGAGAATTCAAGTAAAATAATGTATCATTCTGGCACTGCATGTTGTAATGTAAAATGGAAAGATGAGTTTTCTATGTGTCTGTCTAGCACAGCAACAACTGATTTTAGAAAATGTCATTATTCATTTATTTCTGAAATGCACAAAATAAAATTCTTTAATTCAGACAGAGTTAACCTTTTCATGTGGTTGTTTTAGAAGAAAGCCAGCCATTAGGGATGATGCTCTTTGTTCAGTTGGCAATATTGCACACATGGGAGAGATCGTGAAATCCTCAGGTCAAATATTAATAACAAAAAGTGCTAACAACAACAATCAACTCATTAAAGAAAACACATAAACTTGACCCCTATACAAAGATTCTTATGTTTGTGTCCATTTCAGGTGTCTCAGCTGGGGTTGTGGGGGACTGGGCTAGAAGAGCTCTGGATGTCCCACCTGCTATAAATTACTGTATCATTTAAAGTCATGGTATTGCAAATTTCCCAACAGTCTATGGTATACTGATTAACAGCTGCCCAAGTGATACACAGTTATTAGTTAACTTTTTGTGCAAAATTTCTATCACTAAAGAGAGGGGATTTCACTTTCCAGCGCTATGTAAAACCAGTGTCTCGCGGCACAGTAACTCTGATGGATAGAACGTGTTTTGCAACAACCCAATTTCATTGCATGCTTTATAAAATTAAGATTTATCTAATCCTCTACTCAAGCATTTCATTTAAGAAAGGATTCCTATTATTCTATTGTACAATACTTTTAACTAAATATCCTATTGAAAATTTGTGAAGGAAATGCAGAAACTCTGAAACCTCACAGCAACTCGAGCAGCAAAATTGAGGAATAAATGGATGAGGTGTTAGTGGTGACTGGGCAGGTTTCTGCTGAAAGCGCCTTTTGAGATTGCAGATAGCAATTTGGGAAACACCTTTAGTCAGGAAATGTGAGATCTGACCATCTTAAGGTGTTAATTGTAGGCCACCCTAGAGACAGCTCATCTCGTCACCTGAGAAAGGGCTTCCCTCTCCAGGTGCCGGCTGCCTGGGGCCTGCGGGGCCGAGCGGGCCTCAGGGGCTCCCCTGGGGCCGCGGCCCTCGCGCAGGGCGGCGCCCCGGGCCCCACCGCCTCAGCGCCCGGCGGCGGGAAAGGTGAGGGGCCGGTGAGGGCGGGNCTGTAAACAGTAAGAAGGAAAATTGATTTGCCTGTCGGTATTTGGTTTGTTGTGCAAACTTTGGAACTTATACACCTGTTGCTTTAATGAGGGAGAGCTCAACCCTGAGAGTTACTCACAGCCCTTGTGTTTGGTATTTCACAGAAGCTGCTTAATAAATTAAAGCAGATTCCTAGTTTTGAGTGTTGTGTGGAAGTGCAGCTGTCCAAGTGGAGCGATGCCCGTTTAAAATGGGGCCAGACTCTTCAGTGGTGCCCAGCGACAGGACAAGAGGCAACGGGCACAAGCTGGAACACAGGAAATTCCATCTCAACATGAGGAAAAACTTCTTTACTTTGAGGGTGGCAGAGCTCTGGAACAGGCTGCCCAGAGAGGCTGTGGAGTCTCCTCTGGAGATATTCAAAACCCACCTGGACGCAATCCTGTCCAACCTGCTCTAGGTGAACCTGCTTTGGCAGGGGGGTGGGGGGTGTCCCTTCTAACCCTGACCATTCTGTGATTCTATGTTGATTTCAGAGCATGAGCAGCACGTACAATCCTGAACAAGGTGCAACTTCTTTCTTACTTGTTTTAGTAATCACTATTTCTCACAGGGTCAAACTCCAAAGCAGAATTAGCATGCAAACTTGCCAGCAGTTGTAGTGGTAGGAAAATGAAACTGAGAGCAATATAGAAAGAAAACCATGTTCCTGGTGGTTAGTCAGGTGGTACCGTTAGCTATCAGTGCTGTTGCATCAGTCAACTTGAGTTTCTGTGGGCACTTGCAAAGTCCTGTTGCTGGTGATGTGTTTGTCTCATTGCATAATGCCTCCTTGGATCTGCTTCTTTCAGAAATCTTTACCTCTTTGTGGTATGTCTGTGCTGTCTACAACCTTTCACCCGCAGGTGCCTGTTCACCCTGTATAATAATCTCAGAGTACTGTACAAATGAAGTTTGGTATCATTGACTATATACATGACAAACAGTAAAATTGTTGACCTCAAGTCATGTAAGATGTAATTTGTGAGACCCAGGAGCACTTTCCTTCTCTGTGTCCATGTGTGTGCCACAGCAGTATCTCGTTACAACTTCAGATGGAGACACTATTCTCCCTATAGTGCCTTTTTGCAATGAGAATGAAAGCTGGCTGCAAAACAAGAGAACTGTGCTACAGGCTGGCAGGGGTCTTAAGTTGGATGAACCGGGCTCCAAGTACTAATAGAGGTAAGTTCCTCATGTTAAGTTTTCTAACAAATATGGGGTTCTATACTTCTGAGTTCCAAGTCTGACTTTGGCAAATAAACTGGACCCTAATTTTATGTAGCTTTGAGAAACGTAAGATGACGTCTTCTAATCAGTTCTAAAGGAAGAGAGATATTTGCAATCACTTAGGACTGACAGACTTGTAAGTACAGTTATTTTAGAATGCAATGCTCTAAAGTGGGGTTAAATGATAATAGTGGAAGTCTTTTTTTTTTTTAAGGTGTTTTTTAGAGTTACAATCACATGTAAAAATTCAAGAAAGCTGAAAGAAAGATTTATTTATTGAAAGTGACATCTCAAGAAAGGGTTTCTACAAAATGAACAATTTGTTCTTTTGTGGGGTATATTCAGGAGCTGCTTTTTAAATTTCTTTGTAATTGTTCTTATGGCCATTGTCTATAAGGGTCCTACATACAGCCTAGACCTGGAGAGTAGTATCTGCTCTAATAATACACAATGAAAAATTGGTTCCAAATGCAAAAGTAAGGCTCGCAGCTGCTTGCGTAACACCCTGAAGAGCAGAAAAATAATGAGGTAATATTATCTTAGCAAGAGCAGTCATTGGAGAGCATTAGCAGGTTAACTGTTGTCAACATGTTTTGTAGTATTATGCCTAAGGAGAGTTTGGAGTGGAATTTTGAAATAAATTGGTATATAAATTCTGTGGATGTGAAGGATTGATTCAAACACCATGGGTGACATGTTAGAAAGGATCTTACTTGGATGTATGGTAACCTATAGACTAGCACTGTGGGCTGACTGGAGGCAAACATCTCAGCGAAAAGTTTGGATGATAGATCGGGTAAGAATAATACAATTTTTTATCATAGCTGAAAAGCTAACATTTCCAGCTTCGTAGCAGAGGGTGGCGCCAGTTCGCCACCTTCCGTTGTTCAGGCTCCTGCTAAGACTGGGCTGGGCGATTCAGGTCTCCGGTTCTTCCTTGTGAGAAAGTCTCTGTATTTCTGTACGGCCGCACTTCGCTTGTCTGTGTTCTAATGGGTAAATTCTCCGTTCCCGCAGGTCAAAATTGTAATATTTTTTTTAGATGTTTAGAAAATGCTTCTGTAATATATTCCCATGTAGGGGAAGAGGAAAGGAATATATCTTTGACGGTTAGAGGTTTTAAAGTGATAATTGAGGCTAATGAGTAGATTTCAATATTAAAAAGGTCAAGAATCTGTTTATCTGATTTATTGCAAAGTTCAAGAATCTATTTATCTCTAAAGAACAAGAAATGCTAGGATGTGAAACCAGGTGTATGTTAGTCATTTATTTATTATTTGTGTTGTAGTTCATCTAATGATTCTATAATTGTTTGCATTTGTATCTGTTTCCTTATATGTTTTGCTTATGTACAAATAAACTTCATGTGAAAACTGAAAATAATAATGCCTGGGCAATCTTTCACTATTACTGTGGTTATTTTAACTTAAGTATTTTCTTACATAGATTTTTTTAATGGCATTCAACTTGCACACAGCATTTTTCTAGGATAGTCAGTTGCAAACAGTGAAGCTAAAAATAATGAAACTGTAATCGAAAATTAATAATTTGAGACTCAGGAAAACTGTGTAGTGCTTAAACTTTGTTGCCAGAGTTTGCTTTGAATGTCGTTGTTCTCGCAGAGTGTGAAAGATTCGTAGGCCTGAGATTCATGTTGTGATATTGTTAGTTAAAGATAATTGTAAGGCTGTACTCTGGGAATGAAGGACAGCAATTGAGAAGTCTAGGCAAGAATACCAGTAGTAGGAAGGAATCTAGATGGACTTAGACACTGAGACATGGTAATAAAAAAGAATAAAAAGAGTGATATGAAATGGTAGATTGTTTTAAGTGGCTCAGAACAGCTTTATATAAAATACAGTAACAAAAGAAAACATATAAGGACTGTAGTGGGAAAAAATCCAGTTGCGTCTGTCCTACAGCTTTAAGTTCTAGCAATCAGCTTTATGTGTTTTTAACGGGCTACATTTTCTAGCAGCTATTTCAGTTGCTGAAGCTGGGTGGGAACGCCACATTTTCCAGATAATTTTGTAATTTGTAAAGCCTATAATCAGACCTACTGCGACAGCTATTAAAGAGGTAGGTTTGTTTTCTTGTAATGGCTGGCTGGCTGGCTAGTACTGCTCCAGGCCTCTCCCCAGGCCTCTGAGGGCCATATTGAGGCCCTTGCTACAGTTAGGTTGCTCCAGAGCCTTTTCCCAAGGCCTCCAGGCACCATTCAGTTAAATTTAAGCACCAGATTCTGTTACCGCTGCATCAGCAGAGTAAATATAAGTTAATTTAATTTCCATGCCTTGAGTAACTGCAGATTTACTTTTGCATGATTTTGGCTTCAGACAGTTTAAACACCTTTAAAAACAGCAGTTAAAAGTAGAAATCAGAAGTATTAATGCTATAAACTATTGTTTGTTCCAGGGTAGGGGAGCCTACACTGTGATTGGATACACTGTCGCGATTGGTTCTTTAAAATAGTCATATATAGGGGGTTTTTGCCTTGCTTGAAATATAAAGTTGGTACCTTTGTGTTGTGTGACTCTAACAGAACAGACTGAATTCTTCTGTATTCCCAAAAAGCTGGTAGAATTTTGTTCTTTGGTTTTATCAAATTGGAGAAAATATTATCTGCAAGAATATTAAAAGCAAATAGAAGCTAGTTGATAATAAGGTATATGTGTACGTAGGAGTAGGCAGGTGTTCATCTGATTATTTCTGTCATGGTTTCAAAGCTGACATTTGCACAAAAATTCCTTAAAAACATGAAGGGTTTGGAGATTTTGTTCTTGTGTTGTTAGAAAGTTTTGTTCTGTCTGTTCTGGAAGATTGACTACAGAAGTTTGAGAGTTATAATATTAAAAAAGTAAACATTTATTAGTTTAGTAGCTGAATAAAAGGCCTTCAGTCAGGTAATTAAACTTTTCTTCCAAATTTCAGCACATTATTTTTATCAGTGATGTAATTGTTCTGAACCAAATGTTGCCGTTAAATGTCATCTTACTTCCTATCCTTCTCCCTGATTTCATTTAACATAAAAGGCTCCGTTTAATTGCAGGGGGTAGGTGTTTCTATGTCTGCTGCCAGAGTTCAAATTATAAAGCACTTAAATATTTGTTGAGAGGGAGAGCCGCAGCATTGCCGTTTGGAAGAGAATCTCTTGGAAGACAGAACCTCTCTGTTTCAGTCCATGCTTCAGAGCTTCAATTTTAACTTAAGACTGATCGTCTGAAGAGCAACCTACTGCTTGGTCGTTAGTCAGTCCTTCAGGAAAGTCAGAGATGTGGTGATGGTTAAGGGCAGGATATAAGAGAAAGGGTGAGGACTTCTGTGAGGACACCAAAGAGGGATGAGGAGGATGCTTCCTCAGCTGTGGAGTCTTTCAGAGGGAGGAGGCAGGAAAGACAGTGTGTCTTCTGTGGCTGTGTGCTGTAGTACAACAAAAATGATGGAGAGGGGGAAGCTGCAGTTTAATGTTAGTCTGGGCCTACTGGATGGTCTGTATGACCTGTATTTCAGCGGAGGGCAAAAGCAGGAAGATGTTCAGAGTTGGTGAGATTCTTTAAAAGACAGTCTCTGATCCACAGCAGAGCAAAGAATGGGGAACGCTGCCAACATTCTTCTTTTTTTCTTCAAATTTTGCTTTGCCATTTTTGGAATAAATGAGAATGTTTTCTAGGTTGTACTGTTTGCCTTGATTTTTCATGGTCTTCTGAAAAAATGACCAAATGTAATTTAAGAGACTAACGTTCAACAGTATTATAACACAGGTTTATTATGCCATAAAAGTTTTGAAAAACAACAGCCATTTTATTTTAAATTGTGTTTTTTAACTGTACAGTAATATTGATCACATTCATGTTGTATAAAAAACAATTTAACACAGTTTCTGTTAGACTAACAAGGGATCTGTTTGTTTTCATACTATAAAACCTTTTGTCAGAAAGATTTTGACAAGTAAATTAGCTTTTAATATTTAACTCCTCAACTGTATCCATTTTGTATTCTGTAATCCTGTATAATCTCACTGAAATTATTAAATTGAGGTTGCTTAAACTACCTGTATTAATGTTGCTTAAAGTAATTGCTTTTATCTTATTTTTTTAATAGATTAATTCTGAGATGAGACAACTGAATGCAAAAAGCAGGGACTTCATTTACAGTTTATGAGAAACTTTTGCAAAGAAACTCTTTTCAACAATTTAAAAATTTAGATTTATTCTTTTAATATGGGTAGAAGTTAATTTAGGGGTTTTTTTCTAGTTTTACTTATACGGTAAGCAAATAAAAAAATCTGTTTTGTTCAACAGGAAGCACACCATTCAGCCTGGTATAAAATAACTTGTGTGACACTCAAGAAAAAGTCAGTAAAATGAAGAACAGGAAGAGTATTCTCAAGTTTTCATGGGTTGTTCATTAAGGTATGGGCTGAGGCTGTACAACAAAGGTAATCTGCAGTCTGTTACCCTGATATTAATAAATGTAAGAATTGAAGAGTCCCTTTGTTGGACGCAGCTGTCCATGGACTATATTTCCAGATCCTGGAAGATGGAGGAGGAGATGGAGGTGGTGGAAATGTAGTTTGATTTGGAAATACTGCCAACTGCCTCATGAGATTTGTACTCTGAAGTACATTATGTCCTATTTTTCTGTCTCCTCAATGGTATGGTATGTCCTAGCACGTATCAGTCATAGGGCTCTAGTGATATTATACCAAGATGGAATAGTAGTCTGACTAGGAGTTCTAGACCACAGAAGGGAAGAGCGGCTTGAGGAACTAATTGTAACCATGGATGTGTTTCCAAATTTATTTCAATTGTCATCTGGTTTTCACTTTTGAAGAATAGATGCTTTCTTTATATTGAAATCTCAGGGGAAAAAGAACCCTTGTAAAGGCTGAAAAAAACATTTTTCACCTAACTGCAGTCAAAATTCTGCATTATTTTGTCAGCCCTATTCCTAGCTCTTCAGCCAGTTCTCTATGGTGTCCTAAAGAGGGCTCTCAATTTCTCCATCCTTCACTTCACCCTTCTTCAGTATAGCTAAAATACTACTGTTAATTTCACCCAGGAATCATCAAAACCACTGGAAGCATAAGTGCTACATCAGGCTCTAGGGTTTTATGTGCTTGAACTTCACATTTTAAAGTCTTTTGATGTCATATACAAAAGTAACTCATAATAGTAATTACTGTAATAATAACTTTTGTCTCATAAAGTTAATTCTTAGCGTTCTCTATTTAATTTGCTATAATTATATACTCAGTGTACTGCTAATAAATACACTCTTTCAACATGTATATATATTTGATGTATATGTGTTTTCAAATGTGGAGGAAAGCAGTAGAAGTCAATGATTCTACATCATCTTTAGCATTTTTTACTATTCATGCTTTATTAAGTATTGTATTACATTAAAATTTTGATACGAAACTTAAACATGAGGGTGCTTTGAAATGCTAAACAGTTGTGACAGTAATTAGTACACACCACTCACTGTTCTGTTTTCAATGCTAAGAATTTAAGGATTGCTCTGAATTAACTGAAGATACATTTGCATAGTATGTAGGTGTCTCTGTGGCCTAAACTTCCTTTCTTGGAAAATTGTGACTGCTGTGCCCTGAGACTCTTGGTAGCTTCAGGATGTGTGGAAGTGGATGACAGCTGGTTAACACACTTCTTTTTGGAAAGTTTTTATTACGGTTTCCTGGTTCATCATTTTCACTGCCCTTCCCAATTAATCAGTAATTGTTTTCTGCTGAGAACAAGAATGCTGCTAGCCGAACTCCTACTTGGCTGAAAAGGTATCTTCTAAGCATAGAACCATCGATTCTGCTGCTGCTGGGTACGATCTCTAAATATTGGTATTTCCGTTGCTGGTGGTACTATTAAGAGAAAAAAACCCTCTTCTTGTTAACATATGGATGAGGGGTGACTGGTAGTGAGTAGTGTTCTTACAGAGTGTCAAGTTCAGCAGAACACAGACATTTAAAAACAGGAAGCCAAGAATTAGTTTCCCATCCATACAGTGTTAATTCTGTTAATTCTGCTTGCTTGGATCACTCCCACAGTGTACTAGTAATGCTAACATTTGTCTGAGCACTGCACCAATCGGGAGCTACTTATATCTGCCATTTCATCAGGACTGTCATGAGGAGTGGTAAGACCTTGGTTTCACCCTCTATATGTGCTTGATATGTAATCCTACTGTACATGTGCCAGGCATTATAGAGCAGTTCACACCAGGCCCAATCTCATGATACTTTGCAGTAGGCCTGAAGGTCTGCTTGTATATGTGCCTTCTGATTGCAGTATCTATAGTTAATAATATAGTTTAAAATAAATAAATACTTATCTCCTACAATTTATAGCTCCTTTGCTCTTACATCTGTCACATCATATCATGTTTAGTCATCAGGAAACCTCACAGCCTATGCTCATCTCTGACCTACCTGTACATGGCTTTCTGGGCTCTTTTTCAAGCATCATCTCCAAATTGAGTTCTGAAATGTGTCAAAATATGTCAAGAAGTCCAGGCCTTTCTTTGGATCATGATGTGGCTTTATATAATGAAACAGCTCAAATATCTATTGAATGCCTTTGGAGATGTTATTCACCATGTTGCGCTCTCCAGAAAATTACATGGCATGTGAGGAACTGATATATGAAAGTTATAGCTATGTATTACTTTAATACAGGCTAAATGATTTTTTAAAAAAATTATTCCATAGCTTAGGTCTTTGGATGTGTAGACCACAGCTTTATAGACTATGATAAAAACACCCATTTCTATTCCTGTTACTGGAAGCCACACACTTCTGACTTTGTTTTACTTTCACATTGATGGAGGAAGCATTGGAAATGTAAAAGTAAGCGATTTCTTAAATTAAAGATGAAACTTGTCTTTCTGTGAAGCTGAAAGTATCTGGCTCAACAGCTAAATTCTGTGGACTACCTAGTTATGAAATGTATGTTCTTCCTCAGCTACTTTTTTTACTTGAGAGGTGTTGGTATTTACCTTTTTTTCCCTTTTCCTATGTTGTTTTTTCAATTCTGTTCTCTCTTTATTCCCAGTTGTATTACTTTGTTTGAATTAATGTTGAAAACTATACACAGTGACCTAGTTTCAAGTATCTAGTTAATATGGATGTAGCTGTGGTTTAATCCTTTTAAAGTAGACTTGCAAAGGCATATTTATGCATCAGTAGTACAAACAATAGTATGAGTATGCAGCTATAGGAGATAGTATACTGTATTTTCTTGAGTTGCTGCAGAAATTCTGTCAGTGCTTTGTGAATCACTTCCAGGTGGTCCTATGACATCTGACCTTAAGTTGACTCTCCAAAATATTTTCACTTGCTTAACCTAATTAAAATATGTATTAAGGATATTTATATTACTGTTTCTCTATAATTACAGTTGCTACAAGGATGCTATTCTTTTGTGAAAGGGTGATAAGGTGCTGACAAGTAGTATGTCTTTCATACTGTGGATAACATCAGACTAAGCTTCAAAGTCTTTAAACGAATGGATTATAGTAAATTAATACATCTCCATAAGGATGGTTATGTATTATAATTGCATTCAAATTTATTGCAAAAAAAATAATGCATTCTGTAAGGAATCTATTTAATAGATGGAACATCAGATTGGAGGAACTAAAAAAAAATAATTTTCCAGTCCTCATGAACAGAAACTCTACTGATTGTAGTGATCTGATGGCCCAAAGAAGGCTGGGCAGTAGATTCTTAGTGCAGAGCAAAAATACTAAAAAAATGCTGAAAGAATAAGAGGACTTAAAAGTTATATTTGCCAGACATGCCACACACTAACTTATTACCCTGGCTTTCTGTACACCAAATCGCTACAAGTCTAGCACAGCTGTGAGGGACCCTGTACCAACAGCAGCCTTGATGGGCAGCAGGTTCTCTGTGGAACCATCATAACAAAAAAATCCCACTGAAGACCAGAAGTGGGCTATGACCTACACTCTGAGGACAATCCAGCACTGCACTAAAAAGCCTGATTTACGCTACTTAGTAGTAAGAGTATTCGTCACCATCTTGCTACCTTTTGTCTTCATTAATAAAAACTGCAGAACACTGTGTCATCTTATACCTACTCACGACTGAATCTGATATTTTTGGGTCTTCAAAGTGCTGTGTTTAGTGTCAATATAAGCCTACAGGTTGTAGCAAGAGCAGGACTTTGTGCAATATGGAAAGCTAATACAGAACATGCTTTTTAAATTTAACATGAGTACTACTTTGTTAGTGTAGGAACTGGGTATGAGCCAACAGTAATAAAGACTGCTGAGAGAACATGGATTTGACATAGGATTCATTTATGGTGATTAAAACATAGGTGTCAAATTAGGTAGAGAACTAAGAGCACTTGTGGTTGGTCTTGGAGATTGTGTAAGGTTGTTGAACTGCAACCAAAAGACTGAGATTTATGTGGTTTGGGTTGTTGCTTTTTTTTGGTTGGTGGATTGGGTTTTTTTTAACCAGACTAGGAAGAACACTAGTATGCATGAAATTCTTGCTGCTCTCCCTTCATGTTCAGAAAAGCAGTGGTTTTTAAAATAACTTAAGC
This sequence comes from Anarhynchus alexandrinus, assembly GCA_008711295.1. NCBI lineage: Eukaryota > Metazoa > Chordata > Aves > Charadriiformes > Charadriidae > Anarhynchus > Anarhynchus alexandrinus. Next base: position 8,451,886 of record VUYV01000002.1, read on the forward strand.
AGCTCATGTCTGTGCAGCACTACTTTCTCTTCGTTTAAAGTACATATCCATTCTGAAACCATGCCTTTTATCCACAACTATTTGGGAGATAAAACATTGTTTTACTTGTAAAGTTTGAGTCCTGAAGTGGTAGTATTATGCTAATACATGTAAATATTTGTTTATTTATTTACATATGTGTATATTTATATATGCTGATACCATTACACAGATGTAGCGTAACTGCTCCTTGGACATGAAAGCAAAAAAATAGCTGTAGCATGAAATTATCATTTGAGTGTGTAGCATTTAACCGTGAGCCTGTCAGAAAACAAACAAAACAAAAAAAAAGAAAAGAGCAAAAAACCCAAACCTATCATGTGTTAGCAAGATAGCATTGAGCAACCATTTCTGGGAATGCCAGAGTTCAGTAGTCAGTAGGAGCATAAAGCATTAGATCAGAAGTGTCATGGAGCTCAATTCCCGTTTTTGTCCAAATTATCTTATATCTCATGAGTATACAGGGCTTTCACACTCTGTGATGAGGGCTTTTAATTCTTATATTGTGAGGTTAATGCCTAGCGCTTCTTCACCCTTCCAGTAGAATACTCTGTGGCTTTGACTGTTCCCTTGCTTAGAGTCACCTTCTCCTCCTCCCTGTCCTCTGGCTAAATGGAGGAGTGGATTACTAGCAGAGGAATGTAATACTTCCAATTTGCCACATAGATGGTAATTGCTGCATTCCAAAGAGGTTACCACAGCAAAACCCTCAGAGATACAGGTACCTCAAGTAGAAAGAAAGTATAGCTTCACTTCCAGAGCTTGTTAAAGTTATAAATTGCGTTCAGTGTGACACTTATTACACTTTAACTTATCTGTTCCCACTCTAAGGAAAATGCAAATAAATAGGTATCTGTTTCCTCGGCTGGCCAGCTTCTCACACTAGTTTTTCCTATCAGTCCAAATACAAAGTAATTATTATGATCTCAGCCGTTTCCTTTTCCTCACATTCCTATTTTCCATTACGTAACTATAATTATTATTGATTATACCTAATTAGGATTCATTGTGCTTCAAAGGCATAATACCCGGTCTCTTCCTCTAAAAGGTGATAATCTTACATTTAGGCTTAACATCATGAGCAAGAGACAAGGGGACAATTAAATGGAAGGACAAGAGTGACCACTTCAAAAACACATGATCTTTGCCTTAGTTAACTAGCTAGGTGTTTGTAATTAAGTAAACTCTGAGTTCAAAGCATATTCATGACTGGTATATGAAAGGGAATACTACTAGTGTGAAGGAGATTATTTATTTATTTCAGAAAAATGTGTTCTCTTGAGGGCAGCTGTATTTATGCAATGTGTAGAGCACATACACTTTATTGGTCTTGTAAACTGCATGGCTTGCATACACACCAGGAACTCCTTTCTTTCACAGAAAGGTACCCTGTGAGTCATGCGTTCCTGTGAACAGGCTCTGTTTCCATGCCTGTCCCTCACCTGTTTGGAGCTCTTCATTGCTATGCTGTCTTCAGTTCATTTCTGCATTTTCTTCTATGCTCAGGTCTCCGTGTTCCCCTCATACCTAGGGTTATGTGACAATGAAACAATGATAGGAATTGGACTTCTTTGTATATTCCATTCCCACTGTCCTCCAAAACGGGTTCTTCTCCTCAAAATACTAGGAGTTGTGTGTATTCTCATGTTATTACTTTGTCTATGAACTCACATGTCATTGTTGATACGTCACTCATTTTACCATAACTGGCATACTACATGGGAGACCAAAGTACCTGACAGTACTTGAGAAAACAGATTCTGTAGTCTAGTAAAAATTATGTCATCTCTGGCTTGGTCTATAGGATGGCGAATTTTGCATGTTCCAAGGTCTGGTTTGTTAATCAAGCCTCAGGATTTAAAGCTTTGCCAGAAGGACATGAATGTTTATAAACTGACTTTGCAAGCCAGAAAGTTGGTATAAGCTATAGCTCAAACAGGACAGGAAGACCATGTTCTGTTAGTGATGTTGCAGGAAAGTGATTAAGAATGAAGAAAAAAAAAAAGAGAGGTCAAAAAGGAGAGGTTAAGAGGCCTCAGTAGAAATGTTTTGTCTTCAGCCTCTAGGTCCTTTGTCTGATATCTGTAATGAGCAGTTTTTGCATATCAGGCTCTACAGCTACTTGCACTACCAAAGGATGTGTGATGTATTAGCTCTTCTGAAGCTTTATCCATTACAAACTTTATCCATTACTGCACTTCTATCTATTGCCATGCGCTGGGAATGCCAAACAGAAGCCAGATGCTTTTGTTGTGGTGATGAATTAGTGTTGGTGCCTACCAGCATGTATGTGCCTGAAAACATAGTTATACTAAATATACAGCACTTCCAAATATTGCCATGGGAATATACCCCCCCCCAGAAATACAGTATGAGGTGCATTAAGTATTTTTGTATTTTATATTGTTACATTATGTAAATATCCATATCCTTGGATAGAGTGCACTACAGGAATTTCTAAGCAAGATGACCATGTGTTAGAGTTAAATTGTTGTTATGCATTTCTCAGTTTAATTTTTAATTTATTTCAGATATGATTACGGGCATGCTTAGTATTTTGAAAGAAAATGGAAGACGTCATTCCAGCTCTGGGAAACTGGCTATCTATAGAAAGTAAGTTGGTTTTTTTTTTCCTTATAGTAGAGAGATTTCAAATTCACTGTGAAAAAATGTTAAGAATACTGAACAGAAATTGTTAGCTGGGTATTCCTTATAGTGTTAGCTGCTGAAGGAGTGGGACTTCACCTGTTTCTGCCTTTGAAAGTGAAAACTCAGTGACATAACATCATGAGAACACATCCTGTGGTGACTTCTCACTGCTATGCAGAGTGAAAGGAAGGGCTTGGGAAACAGTGAGGGAATACCTTTGAAACTCTCTAGACTTTAATTGACTGACAAGTCCCGAATGCCAAGGTGCACGTCCCAATTCTGGAACATCTGGAGGAGACCTTTGAATATTAAACAGTAAAGATCAGCTGATTCTACTGAGAAAGGCCATAATTAAAGAGTTTCTTTGTGGGCTTCTCCTGTGCCTTCCAAGTCCATAACTGGATATTAATGTATTTGTATTAAGGCAATATCTAGACGCCCCAAGAAGGTGTTCTTTTTTTGAGTATGATGACATAAGCAGTCATAACCCTTGCTCTAGCAAGCTTACTGCCTCTGATTGTGAACATAGTTTTTATTTATTTAATAAGTGTATTTTTATTTTTACAAATTTAAAGAGTCTAAGTGCTTGAAAATGTTAATTCATTATCCAGTGAAATTAAAACCTCTTTAAATTAGTCAGTCTAGTAGGAATTCAGCCCAATAGATAAATGCAGCATCTCCATGTTACCCACTCACTGTAGCTCATCAATAGCTTTCTGCAAAGAAACTTGAGAGAAATCTTTCGCTCTGTGTCTAAGTCATCAAAGTCAAGCTATTTTAGACCAATGAACAAAGCAACTTCCAGACTCTAAAATATTTGAAAAGTCATTTACACTTACACGAAATGTGAGAATAGATTACCACCAAAAATTTATTTAACTTGCACTTAGAAGATTTCTTCTTGATATGGTATGACAGCTATCCTTAATAAAAGAAAGAGGAGTGAACAGTTAGCTAGGGATGCGGACTCAGCATCAATAAGGACCTTGTGGATCAGGCAAAATGGGGTACAGTATAGTTATTGCCAAGACTAGACGCACTAGAATGAGAGCTGTGAAGACCCTTGAAAAAAGAGGAATGAGATTTTCCTAGGATAGATTTCCAGGAGTAATGTGGAAGTGTACTCCTGGTCCGAACTATAGCATTAATATAGGTGCAGCCAGACTTTGCTTAGAATCAGGAGGACTGCCTGAGTCTGAGATCCGGCCATCCTAATCAGTCTCCTCATTAAATTTTTGCCAGAAATATTACTTGACAGTGACACATTTGTTGGGTTTGTCGGGCAAATTCTTCAAAATGTTTTTGCTCAGTCTTTGGTATTTGGACTTTTTAATCTACAGTCAAATTTACATGACATATTTCCTTCATCCAATCCAAGGCAGTAAAAGTAGGTTGTAAGGGAGATTTTTTCAGTTTTCAGGTAAATTCTTCAACTTCTTCAGGAATTCTCAGGACAGGAGGAAAAAATTAGTGTCTTTTTAGGTGATCACGTTCACAGTCTTTCTACTGCATTTATCAATAGCTCTTTACTAAATTCTTATTTATTTAAGCTCAAGTTAAGCTACTGATGCTTTTAGGAGTAAGTACACCTTTATGAATCTCCTTGATCTATAAGGCTGAAGATTCTACTGGTGATTGTTTATTTTAAAACAATGAAGCTAGCATAACTAATTTATCAGAAGTAACCAGGTAACAATAATAGCATTGTTCCCAAAATCTCTAATGTATGAGCAGACCTTTTCTGGATGCTGTCTTTCTTGGACTACTCTGTTGTAATTGTTATTTTGTTTCTGTATTTTTTGTAAAAAGTCATTGTTATTGTGATGAAAATGGGACGCTTCTCTGACAAAGAAAGCCATAACAAAAACATTTTCTTCAGTTATTCTTTCCTCTATGGTTCCAATTGCTGCATTTGTATTACAAAAGATCTGCACTGTCATACAGATGGTCATTTAGATCATCCTCTTTTAAAAATGTTAAGTCAGATCCTGTAATCTTATACATACTTCTGAGCATCAAAAATTCCAGAATTAATCCAAGAGTAATGAGTGTAAATAAATAAAAAAAAGTCTATATGTTTGAGTTATGATTGGCTTTTGAAGTCTTGGTGAAGATACAGATAGAAATTGTATTTCCTGACTGACCATTTTATATGTTGGTTTTAAAAATACATCAAATTTGTGTTGGTATATGATTTCTTGCATAATAATGTTCCTTTGGGTGGTCTAGAAGTAGCTGAGAAGCTGAGGATATAAGGAAATTATTGACTGTCAGCGACAGTAAATCTTAGCTATGCTAAGATGGACTCATGCCTAAAATGTGAAAGTAGCTCACATCCAAGAAATAGCTCTGGTTCCAAGTCACTGAGAAATCTTCATCTATATAAATTAATTAGTTGAGCCACACAGCAAGTTTTTTCTTCTGCTGCTTCAAAGATGATGAACAAATGGCGATGAAACAATTATTGTTATTTTCAGTTACCAATCTAGCCATGTTCAGATATTGGTATGCATCAGACTTTCCATAATTTATCAATACAGAATAAGCACATCATGTGCAGTGGCCACTGACTGGTGCCACCTGCCTCTTCCTGTGTCATTTGTGTTCTTCCCCATCTTTTTCTTAAAGTACATTTCCTGTCATCATACAACTGTCAAGTGCTTTGGGATGAATCTGCTTTTGGAACTGCAAAAATGGTTTGGATATAAAGTTGAAAATGGAGTTATGATGCAATGCCACCCAATCAAGGCCTTGGAAATAATTATCACAGGACTGATTTCAGTGTAGCAAGCTATCTGCAGAAATGATAATAGGTATTGCTCAAGCACGTCACACCTAACTTCTTGTTTCCCAGGCCATATAAATAAATAGTCTTCTTTGCATATATATGTGTATCCACACCTCTCCTGCCCCATTATTTCTGAGCATAGAAGGGTCCTTCATCTAGATTAGCAGACAGATCGAAGCAGACGCCCTCCTATTTTCATAACACTATGTATCATTTTGATATGCTTGCAAGTGGAAAGGATAATTACCATTACTGGTACTATCAGTGACACTGCTGTTACTGGTTCCCAAACTTCATTTTTAGGAAACTGGTTTTATTCAGTAGCAAAAACCTCCAGCTACTTAAAACTCCAGCTCAGTTAAAGATACATTTTCTCTTACATTCAATTCAACCTTTTATTATTTTTTAGAAATAGGTTTTTTTCGGAAAAATATTCTAAGAAATAGCTGTAGATTCTGCAGTTATAAATTTGCTTCTAGTCTTTCCAACATACTAAACATGCTCTACAGGTTGTTTATGGTTTTTAGCCTCGTTAACTAAAAGTATGTTAGGCCCTCATATAGTATATGCTCTGCTTTTCATTTTCATTCTTCATTAGCACTGCCTTTCAGCGTGTCAAGCAAACAATTTCTTGAAAGTTTTCGTTATTTCTCAGTCTAAGCTCCAAAATAGTATCAATAGGTCATAGGTCATTAAGTAGGAAGTAACTCAGGTTACTCAGGTGTGTTACCAACTCCACAACAGTCCAATTCAAGGCTAATGCTATCATCTAGAACTTTGGAATGTAGCAAATAATTTGCTGCTTTGACTGTTGATGAGCTTAGAAAAAGCTTATGGTCTAGAAGTATCATCAGTTCAGTGTGAACTTCTGGAGCACAGAGCCAGGAAAGAGTAGATATCCTTAGGGTGCTGCAAGATCTGTTCCTAAAATTAATTGTAGGGTAAGCCTAATGAAACTATTCAAAACAGGATATGGTGAAACATAGAGCACTCCCTCGGCTCCCTCATAAATCCCTCCCTCTTCTTTCTACATTCTCTCTCAAAATAAATAGCTGTGGCGTGTTGGAATCAGCATGCCGCTAATGCTACACTTTCCATTTTAGTTTCTGGGTTGCTGTTGTGGTTCAATACTCGAGACTGAGACTTACATAGATGTGATTTTCATCCGTCTCCCATCTTTTTGCTCTTTTTCTGATTTTGGAGACTACCTCAGTGGTTTTCCACCATTCCTGTTTGCTTAGATAGAAATTCAGGGTTGTACTGGACCAGTATTTCTTTAGGACTGCGAGGATTAAACCTGCTCCTATGTTGCCATAATAAACTCATGGTTGCACCCTGTTCCAAACTTTTCACCATAGTGAAAAACATCTAGCTTAGCAATGCTGCGGTCTGTGTAGAAGATCTAGGTCTTATACTACCCCAAAGTTTGAAAATTTTTATTTCACAGGATTTCTGATATGCAAGAAGAGGGTCAAAAACGCTCTGATTAAAATAAGAACCTACCCACAATTTTGTGTCTCAAAGACATTTGAACATAGGCTTCCAGTTTTAACAGTAAATGGAAAATACTGCTCTCATTTACTGTTATTGGCATTTCTTAACAATGTCTTAGAACTGCTAGTACATTTATTTAATGATGGTGAAAGGTCTCTCTCAACCACCTACAAGAAGTCCAGTTTGCCATTTTCACAAACAGCATTGCAGATGAATAGCTGTATCATGGCTAACCTCCTAAGCCAAAGCCAAGGGAATAATTACATTTTGGTCCAATCTCATTTTAGGTGTGAGGAACAGCAGGAGGGTCTCCCCTTTAGCTAGAAAAGCAAAAGCACTGAGATTAGGTCCAGGATTTCAAATTCAACCATACAAAGCTATGAGGTTTGGAAAATAATAATCACTGTTCTCAGTATTTAAAAGACAGATGATCTTTTAATTTATTTTTTTTTTCATGACTAGAGTAAGAAAGGGAAGCTGATATTCTTATGTAATCACTTTTCTTCTGGCCCTAAAGAAATTAATTATTCAATCATGAGAATTGATGATACTGTGTTGCTCAAATAAAATTGGGGGGTTTTAGTTTTTTTGGGCAAAAGCTTATCAGTTGGATGCCTTCAAATGAATTTGCCCAGATTTTCTGTTATTTTTTTTTCTGCTTTACACTTCATTTGCCTGAAGCTGCCACAGCATACTGAGGAACATGTATATGCTAACTAGCTTGTGTTTCTGTAGCAAGGGAAGGGAATGAGAATCCAAGGTTACCATTAACCAAGAGGCCAGAAAATTTTGTGATGCGTCTCAGCCGGCATCATAATAAATTAAGGGACATCCCAGTTCCCTAGGGCTCAAAGTCATCACCACACAGGTCAGTGTCAGCCCTTGAACTTTGGGCTGCACCCTTCCAACAAAGTGGCCCTCTACAATTAAAAGACACTTAAACACTTTTAAAGTATAAATTATAAATGTATAAAACTCGAGGTAACTTGCAGCTAACCACATAAACATTACAATTTGAGGTTTATTATATACATGAATTACAAATAAAGTTGTTTTTTCTACTCTATACTTATTAATACCATACATTACTAATATGAATTATAATGAAAGTTTATTTTTGTGCTCTGAAATTATAAATTTCCTATAGATACCCATTAAACATTTAATATTGGTACAGGAAAAAGAAGCAAATACCATTGAGAGGGTAGCTAGGCCATTGATCATTCTGTTGGTTATCTATGACCCGCTCTTGTAACTGTCTGAATGGGGGGGTTATATGGGGAGAAAATAGAAAGCTTATGACTTTCAAATGCCTACTTGTTGCTCTTACCAAAACCCGAATGGGAAAGAGCTGCATTTGAAGGCAGTGGTTAGTATTATTCTCAGTCCTTTAGAGCTACTTCAGGGTCATTCAGACCTGAAGCTTTGAAAACATTAGACTGGAAATTCCATACTGTTTATAATTCTTAATTCAGGGGCTCAGTCCAGTGAAGGACTTACTTCTCTGGGTTCCTTTCTCCCCTTTTACTTTTCTCATTTCAATCATTATATGCTCCTACCTTCTTAGCAAGACGCAAGAGTTTGTGCAATTTAACAGCTCTGCAGTCTTGGCACAGTAGTTTCTGTAGCGGTAGGGTATGTCCTTTATAATTTCACACAGTTCAAATTAGATGGAAAGAGAATCAACTGGGGAGTTTGAGAAGGAGCTGAGCATGATATACAATATTATATCCTTTCTTTCCACCCATATAGCTGAATACATATCAAGAGCAATATTCAGGGGAAAATAAGTAATCTGTAACTTCTTCCTTCAGTGCTTTAAATGCCTCTTCACATTTTCCTAAATTTTCTTAATTCCTAATTTGCATGAACTTGTCATACACATTCTTCTTCCTAACACTTTTTTTGAAGAGCAGTTTATTTTTACTATTATTTACGTACCAACTGTATGGTGCCTTGTCACTGTACAGTCCTTCAGTGAGTATTTCAGTACAAGAAATAGGCCAAATTTTAATACTCTCGACCTTGCCCATTCCAGTTTATCCACTCCCAGCTGTACCTCTTCTAATGCCTACCTTAGTCATGCCAAGCTCACATTTTTCTCCACTGAGTATTGGATCCTGCTGGCAGACACTGCCTTCTGAGTTAAAAGTAGGGCTTATTCTCAGTTGTAAATCTCTGTGTTGTTATAAGCAAGTGTAGATTTGTACAGACCTGTCAGTGATGTCAGCTTATACTGTGTAGTTACTGCATTCCTTTTGCTGAAAGCGAATATTTGGAACTTACATGACCCGATTTAATTTTAAAACCACAGATTCTAGAGTGTAAACACATACTAGTAAAGCCCCAGCTTTAGTAAATGATCAGTTTTAGGTGTTGGGTAGGCCTTGTCACAGTACATCTATTTTACAGCAATCTGCAAAACAGGTGAATCCTTCTTGTTTTAAAATTAGGAGTGAAGTTAATCCAAGAGCTTTTCAGAAGTTTAATGCTGTCTCTTGTAGTATATTTGCCATGGTTTGTCTTGCAAGAGCCTGTATTGAGCTCTTTAGAAGACATATATTAAACTTATTCTTGTCACAAGGGCTTACTAGAGCACAGAAAGGGGCAGAAAATAGTAAGAGAACAGGAGCGGTCCATTCAGGTATTCCTACATCTAATTTGTAACCTTAACATAATAATTGGTAGCTTGTCGTCTACTTAATGTACTGCTACTAACAGATTTTGCATTATTCAGATTATGCCAAGCAGAAATAACCACAGTGGTCCTGTATTACAAATTCTTATTTCCACACTCATTTGTGTTTGAGTTTTTGAAAATGGCTATAGTAAACGGTAAATTTTTCTTCCTTTCAAGACTTCAACTAATTATCTCCTGTGTGTTTCCCAAGGTGCTCGTTGTAGAATGAATATTTTAACTCATTGACCCACTATATGAGTTCTGGCCACTTCCATGTCATAACTGGTCTTTTGTTTTACTTGGGTGGATGTGAATCAAGTAATTTGGTGATGGAACTCAATAGTGCAGCTACCTACAAATCTGTTTAAATGACATCTTTTGGCTCCACTCAGTATTGCTCACTTTCCAACAATACAGCAGTTCAACAGGCACCAGTGTGATGTTGTGGAATCTCCAGATCTGTAAGATAGGAAACCAGGAAATGTGACTTAGGTGTGAGAGGATCCTTATTCAGCTGTGTTGCTGTGGAGAGGTTGCAAAATTGTGTAATGAAATCTTAAAAATTGGTTCTCTAGTCAGTTGCCCTGTCCTTGACAGAACAATATGTGAACTTCATGTTTATCCCAATTTTTTTTTTTTCCTGAAATATGAATCTACCGTGGACAGATAATGTTTCCTAGAGAAAATTCATTTAAATTTCCAAAGCATTGTGAATTGAATGGATTAGATAGGACCAATTCTACAGTTTCTAGTGCCACTACCATTAGAAGACTTTGTTATTACAATCATAGCAGGAATATTCCTAGTAATCACATGAAAGCCATACATTACCTTTGAGAATTTGTTCTGTAGACAGAGGTACAAGAATAGCTTTCTCCGTCTCTTTTATACTGTTTTCTCTATTACATAACGATGTTCTAATTCCTTTTATTTAGTAACATGCATTTGGTGAAAGTGAATGCTTGATTAAGTTCTTTTCTCAAGCAAAAAGGTGGCTTGTTATTTCCTGTAGCCAAGGTACTGGCTGTGGATATCAATAATTTTTTGAGGTATCAGTAGCGGGGTATTAGGTATTTACAAACAGTCTATATAAACAGATATATTTACTTCAGGCGACCTTTTAATTTGAAGAGGAAAACAACACATGTTCATTGACATTTTACCAACATTAAAACATCACAGAGGATTTAGGTGACCAGTATTAATCCCGTATCACAAATGAAATGAGGATTGCTGTGGTGGAAGCAGAAGCATCAGTTTCAGGTTGTTGCGCAAAAATAAGTTACCAGTCATTTTGTCAGCATGAGTTGTTTGAGGTTGTAGGAGATAGTCATGACATTTTTTGTTATGCTGGCCAAAAGCAGTATAGAAGAGTACCTGATGTCACACCCTTTTCTCAGTTAAAGGAATATAAACCTGAAAAAAAAACAAACCCAGAAAATACTGATGAGAATGAAGGAGATGATGAGACACTGGAGACAAATGAGGCTTTGGGAAATTAGAACTACTGAGTATTTGTGTCTAACATTAGGTGCCTACATTCATAGAGAACTTCAAAAAAATGTTATGTCGGGTTTGTTTTTTTTTTTAGAGTTTCTAAGAATCTGTGGTTCCCACTGACTGAACGAATTAGATATTTTTTCACAAATGCATTCAGAGTCCGTAGCTGTGTTCCCATCTAAGAGTATGTGAGTGCCAGATACGTTAGTTCAAGACCCATTGTTTTCCAGACTATCAGAGGAAAAATCAACAAGGAATAATATCTGTGCTACTCTGTACGACTCTGATCTGTCACATGGTGGAATGTACTAGTCTGTAGCAGATTTCAAAGCCTGTAGGCGTGTTTCTAAACCTTTTGTAGACCAAAGCTTGCAGTTAGACCCTAAGACTAGAGAAAATTGTGTCATTCTCTAAAGAGGGTATCTCTTTCCACAGTCTTAGAGAGCGTTAACAATTTGTCTTGACTTTGGGCTCCAGACAGTATGCATAGATACCACAAGTGAAGTAAAACACAAATTTCTCAGTAAGTGACTCACTTGATTAGCCAGGCTTGTCTGTGTAATGCAGAACTATGATATTGATATGTTACAAAGTGACTGTCCTAAAACCTTCCCACCAAACATAATCATGCTATTACTGTTTACTCTGACAGCAGCTTCCTTCCATCCAAGGAGCTCAGCACATTTCACAACCATTAAGCCTCCCAATGAAATAGTTAAATATCATTATCCCATTTTCTAGATGAGGCATATAGAGATTAATGACTTGCTAGAGTCACACAGGAAATTTGTGACAGAGCAAGGAATAAATGGCAGCTCACCCAGCTCTCGTGCCTATTCTTTTGTTTACAAAATGACTTTCTGTCCCCAAAGAAAAGGCACTCCTGGTTTTGGAGGAGCACTACTAATGCATCAACTGAAAAGGTGGATTACTGAATTAGTAAAAGAAAAAAACAAGAGCAGCTCTCCTTTTTTACTAATATAATGGAGGGACTGAGCTATTATTGGTATAGGATTGCTTTTAAGTAGATACAGGTTATAAAGAATGCAAGAATCCTAGACCTGAATTTGAAGTAGGTGAGGGACGGGAAGGGGGTTCTCAGCAGTCTGATGCAGCACCAGAAATCTAGTATGACCTGCACGAAAGAAACAGCTGTTAATCTGGTCTTGAGTCTCGAACATACTGATTTATACTTGGGCTTCTTGATTTGTCTGTGGCTCAATCTCAGCATTTCTGTTTAAACTGAGCAAAATGCAGTGTTCACTGTGGGTCACAGGGTACGATGATGATGTTTTGTCTTCCTCATTGTGTTAAAAAGGCACAGGTCACTTCTGTGGCCCATATGTGTATCCATGTTAATTCCTTTACTGTGTATGAGGAGGCCCATATTTAATTGCTGACTCAGGGCTATGTCCAGTTTCTCAATTTTCAGTTTAACACAGATAAAAGAGTAACGTTTCTTTCTTTCCCTTTTCAACACAGCTAACTACTTCTTATGGGTTAACCACAATTTCCCCAAATTCACATTGACTGTTCTTTTTTACTTCACAGAGTTGGTTGCTGTATTTATTGTCTGCCATGCTGATTTTACAAAAAGACCGGCATTCAGTAGAAAGACTATTTCCTAAGATGCATATGAAATGCAAATTAACATAATGTAAGTTAAAAGGAAATTAAATTACAAAAGGTATTTGTGCTGTCAGGGTCTTCTGAAATTTCAAAGTGTATGATTTAACAAACTATTAAACAGTAAAAAAAAAAAAACTATTCCATTGTTATGTGCACAAAATAAAGCTTTGAAAAAAAGAATAAAGGGTGTATGTTAAAAT
>VUYV01000002.1:8468099-8496671 GCA_008711295.1 Anarhynchus alexandrinus
TTGTTTTCCAGACTATCAGAGGAAAAATCAACAAGGAATAATATCTGTGCTACTCTGTACGACTCTGATCTGTCACATGGTGGAATGTACTAGTCTGTAGCAGATTTCAAAGCCTGTAGGCATGTTTCTAAACCTTTTGTAGACCAAAGCTTGCAGTTAGACCCTAAGACTAGAGAAAATTGTGTCATTCTCTAAAGAGGGTATCTCTTTCCACAGTCTTAGAGAGCGTTAACAATTTGTCTTGACTTTGGGCTCCAGACAGTATGCATAGATACCACAAGTGAAGTAAAACACAAATTTCTCAGTAAGTGACTCACTTGATTAGCCAGGCTTGTCTGTGTAATGCAGAACTATGATATTGATATGTTACAAAGTGACTGTCCTAAAACCTTCCCACCAAACATAATCATGCTATTACTGTTTACTCTGACAGCAGCTTCCTTCCATCCAAGGAGCTCAGCACATTTCACAACCATTAAGCCTCCCAATGAAATAGTTAAATATCATTATCCCATTTTCTAGATGAGGCATATAGAGATTAATGACTTGCTAGAGTCACACAGGAAATTTGTGACAGAGCAAGGAATAAATGGCAGCTCACCCAGCTCTCGTGCCTATTCTTTTGTTTACAAAATGACTTTCTGTCCCCAAAGAAAAGGCACTCCTGGTTTTGGAGGAGCACTACTAATGCATCAACTGAAAAGGTGGATTACTGAATTAGTAAAAGAAAAAAACAAGAGCAGCTCTCCTTTTTTACTAATATAATGGAGGGACTGAGCTATTATTGGTATAGGATTGCTTTTAAGTAGATACAGGTTATAAAGAATGCAAGAATCCTAGACCTGAATTTGAAGTAGGTGAGGGACGGGAAGGGGGTTCTCAGCAGTCTGATGCAGCACCAGAAATCTAGTATGACCTGCACGAAAGAAACAGCTGTTAATCTGGTCTTGAGTCTCGAACATACTGATTTATACTTGGGCTTCTTGATTTGTCTGTGGCTCAATCTCAGCATTTCTGTTTAAACTGAGCAAAATGCAGTGTTCACTGTGGGTCACAGGGTACGATGATGATGTTTTGTCTTCCTCATTGTGTTAAAAAGGCACAGGTCACTTCTGTGGCCCATATGTGTATCCGTGTTAATTCCTTTACTGTGTATGAGGAGGCCCATATTTAATTGCTGACTCAGGGCTATGTCCAGTTTCTCAATTTTCAGTTTAACACAGATAAAAGAGTAACGTTTCTTTCTTTCCCTTTTCAACACAGCTAACTACTTCTTATGGGTTAACCACAATTTCCCCAAATTCACATTGACTGTTCTTTTTTACTTCACAGAGTTGGTTGCTGTATTTATTGTCTGCCATGCTGATTTTACAAAAAGACCGGCATTCAGTAGAAAGACTATTTCCTAAGATGCATATGAAATGCAAATTAACATAATGTAAGTTAAAAGGAAATTAAATTACAAAAGGTATTTGTGCTGTCAGGGTCTTCTGAAATTTCAAAGTGTATGATTTAACAAACTATTAAACAGTAAAAAAAAAAAGACTATTCCATTGTTATGTGCACAAAATAGAGCTTTGAAACAAGGGATTCAGGGTGTTTGTTCAAATTCAGGAACAGAAAAATAAAATGAGGAAGTTATAAAGAAATTTCTTAAAACAAAGTTTGGGCAACTGAAGATCTAAGATGAAGCTCAGGTTTCTGCTTTACCAGCAAGAAGAAAGCGACATGATGTGCACCTAAGTTTTTCATCACCCAAAGGCATCACCCAAACTAAGTACACTAACTATTCTGATACACACACAATTAAATAATAATATGTGAAATGCATCACATAAATGCTTACACATAAAAATACATCAGAGGTTTTAGTTGGAAAGTTACTGTAAAAGTGAAATACTTTAGCATGTGGGTTTTAATTTTTTAAGATTATTCTTGCTATGTTTTACTATAAGGGTTATATACTTAGAGATTGCCATCTATAGTATAACAGTGTCTATTCAGGAGGTATTCTGCTATTTGTGATTTGTCTGTATGTGTGTATATATACACACACGTAGTGTGACATGAACAGTATGAAACTTTGAGCTGATTTATATTGCATTGAGAAGGAAGGGTTGTTTTTTTTTAAGTGCAGGAGTAGAAATTGGGAGCTTTGAGTCCTGTGTGTGTTCTAAGAGAAATATTTGTATCTTTGAAAATAATTACTGCATGTTTTTATTGGATGGTCTGTTTGTCCAATATTATCCTGCCTAGCTACATAGTTTTAAATTAAAGGAGTCCATTAGGAGGAATTCCTGGCAGAGGTGAAAATAAAGTAGAATCCTGGAGATAATTAGGAGTCCTAAATGAAACAGGAGGAAAACCATTAACTGGGGATCATGCTCATCCTGACTTTGACCTGGGCTGATGAAGTTTCTTCTTTCAGTAAAGGTTAGGGTGGAAGATGATACTTATGAAATCTTAAAGATGCTGGCCTACGCAGAGAAAGGGGTTGAGTGAACTTTTCAGGGAGTGTCACTGAGTGCTGACAAGGACTGACGCATACCATGAGTGGCAGCAGACTTTCTATATGACCTTGGCCGAGTCACTTAATCCCTCTGTGACTTGGTTTCCTCATCTGTAGAATTAGGTACAAATAATAATGCTTCCTTGCCTCACAAGGAGCTGTGGAGATTACTTCATTACTGTTTGCAAGGCGTGTATAGAGACAAATAGAAAAGATGCAGTGGAAGTGGTATTTATTTCTGAAAATCTGTACAATATCTAATACCTTGTCCTGGAAAATACATTATTAACTGGCTATTGCTTGGAAATCTGATATTATCAGAAACCACATGAGCCCATTGTACCTTCCCTCTTTCCTCTGCTTCCTTTATGCTCTTGTATCCAAGTAGTTGTGCACATGTTGTTAGGCAAAATTAGGCAACCTTTCTGCCTGTCAAAAAAGTATGCCTCTTTCTACAATGGCTGCTTTTTGGCTTCTATAAATGATGAACCTGAGACCTCCCCAAAGCTACAATCATATTCTCTTACCTAGGAACATCCTGTATAGATTGACATAAAGATAAGTAATAAACTTCCTTTAGTTACAGTTTCAAAGAAGTGGATCCCAAGTGTTTAAGTTGATTTTGAAGTCCAAAGGAAGGTCCGCTAGTGTGAAAGAAACTCTTTCAATAAGCTTTATCCTTATTAATACCGTATCTGTGCACTGTCTGATCACGTAGTAGTGCGGATTTCAGTTTTGGACATGCAACAACATTTCTTTTCAATCAACCAAAACTCAAGTAGCCTAAGCAGTCAAAATTTTTGAATGAATGAGAATGCATCAGTGAAGTGAGTGTTTTACCAGTCAGTGTTTTGCATCATGTAGCTATGGTAATTTTGACCTAGTACTGTCGGATTGCTAAAAGCTCTAAAGCTAAACTTATATTACTGAACCCTAGCTGCTCACTCATGAGTGGACCACAAATGTATGTATATCTGTTGCATTAACTCCACTATACTGGTTAATCCTCTAGACCGTGGGGACATACAAAAAGCCTCTAAACATGTTCCAACCATACAAATTACATACAAAGAGATTTTTTCAGTAACACCAGTAGGTGATATGTGTAAGAGAGACCATCTAGCTTCTCTGTGACTGAAAAAAAATGAATTTTGATTGTTAATATTAAGACTCCAGTTTTCTTTTGGACTGCCTGTATCAGTAGTGGGATCCCTCTTCTGTAATGTCTTCCATTCTATGAACAGATGTTTACATTTACTTAAATCTGAATATAGGGTCTAGTAAATCACTAACAAATGGTAGTCATTGTGGCTTATATGAAGTATTGCATATGTTTGCAGCCACACCCAAGCACTCACCTTAAAAGCACATAGGGACAATGCTAGTTGTTAGCTTGCATAATGCATGAGATAAGATGACGCAATGTTCATATGTCATTGCTGTTGTATGTGCTGTTCACGTCAGGTGTTTCTCCCGAGCAGCACGTAAGTGTATGGCATCGAAAAAGACTGTGTGCACAGTCTTTTTTGTCCTCACCTCTACCGTGGCAAAAAATTTCAGTAGAAGTAATCCATTTGATCACTCCTTCTCTACTCTTTTGTAGTCAAGTCAAACCTTTTTTTTGCTCACTAATTCTCATGTAAGGCTCCCAGTGACATCGTCTAACTAGGACTTTCAGGGTGTGAACCATTATTGTTATTTATAGAGTACCAGACTTGCACTAACGTCAGCAGGGTTTAAATCAGACAAGAAAAGAGCTAACATGAGCAGAGACAAGAAATTAAAGACAAGGAGGAGTTGAAAATTTTTAATATGTGAGAAAGGATAATTTTTGTATCTTCTTTTTTTTTTCTAAAAAACCACATAAATTACTGGTTTACTGAATTATCAGATAGTTACACATTTATCAAGAGTGCATTTAATATATTTCCTTAAGACTGCAGAATATACTATTTAAATTTTAGTTGACTCTGACAATGTACTATTTTAATTTCTTTTTCTGAAGAACAACACTATACTTATTTATAGCTAGAGCTATTTTGAGCAGTAAGTAATTCTACTATATTATATGTTAGTGTAATTTTAAGAAGGGAATATAATTATTGAACATAGGAAGTATAATGCTCCCTTATAAATAAAAAATGTGGCAATACTTAAGGGCCTTGGAAATAGGATATAAATATTGACGCACTTGTATAAGCCAGAAGAAATACTATTTTTGAAGGAAAAGTAAATAAATATATCTCTTCACATAATCATTATGATACAATTCACATAGCCTATTAAGAATTCTCACCACTAAATTTAGACTAGAACGTGTTTCAAAATAACTTCAGTTGAGTACTTTCGAGTTACAGAAAGTATGCTGGATGATTGCAGCAATGATAACTTCCTTTTAATAGCACTAATACTGTACACTGAGCAAACCACTTTCATTTGGAGATGAAATGTAGGATATTCAGAAATTTCTTGTGATTGTCAAAGTAGGTGTCAGGAAAGCAAATCTTATTTTTAAAATTTATAGGAATTTTTCCTGGCCTTCCCTCTTTGAGCAAGGAAGAAACAAAGAACAGGACTGGGAGAGCTTGGGAAGGCAGCTGGCGCTTAAGAGGAGGCAAGGATGTTCAGTAATAATTGTTTTCTTTGTCAGAATTATGGAAAATAATGTTTGGAAGAAATAAAGTTTTTTTTCTCTCCCTTCCCACTCACTTTTATAGTTTCATAGAGTCAGTTTGGAGTACTCAACAAAAGATGTACTTGGTTATAATCTCACGTCTTCGTATCAGTAAGACCACTTCTTATGCACATTTTCTCTGAAATAATTTTGGAGTGGTTACTGTTTTATCATTCATTGTCTCCCAGCGCACCTGAGGTCTCCAAACAAATAGTTTGTCAGTTCTCTTTTAAAGTCTAAGACTCAGTGATATACCAATATTGCATACTGGAAACATCAAAGCAGTTTGATAAGGATACCAGACCCTGACAAAAATAACCCTCACATCTTTTACCTTTTTATTTATGTATATATGTTGACGTAAGGTGAAGCTTTGTTATGCTTTCTAGCATTTCCAGTTGCAATGTAAGTTACCATATCAAAAATCATCTTTGGCTCAGAAGTTGCAGAGAGCAAGCTGAAGGCTGTTGAGGGTCATGAAGGCACTTAGAGGTCCTAACATCACTAAGGAAAAAGGAAACGGGCTGCTTGGTCTGATTTGGTTTAGACAGCTTTTAGTAGAAACAAAATATTTCTAGAAAACTTTACCAGGGTTTCCAGTCAAGAAGATAATCTTTTGCTTAGGTGAGTAGCTAGCTTCCCCTTCGTCCACCATGTACCCTTTCAAATTTTCACCCACTGCCCAGTAGGGATCCCCTTCCTTTCAATGTTCTGGACTTTGGCCTCTCTCCCATGTTCCCTGGCTTGTTCCTAAAATGAATTGACTCACCCTTGGTGGGACAAGTCTAATGTAATTATTTTAAAGAAAGACCAGCTACCTCTATATGGGCTACCACATAATCGGAGATCTAAAAAAAAAAAAAAGTCTAAGATTCCCACAGGGATATGCATTGAAGGCATTCCAAGCACCAGGGAAGTCCATGTGCACACAGCAGAGGGTTGATCTGCACTTGCACAGTAGTTTCAGTACGTAGCAAACTTTGTAATCATGGTTTCATCAGAGTCAGGTATTCACCACTAGTTCAGCTGGTATTTAATTTACGATCTCAAAATTGTCCTTTCAAGCGTGGAGGCCTGAAGAAGACTTTTTTTAGCTGGCAGTTCTGGAGTACAGGTAAAGTAATACTGAATCTGTGTCCTATGTTTGATTCAGGGGAAATACTGTTCCTTTGAAATAAACCACAAGCAATATGTTGTGCAAGAGCTAGGACAGCAGGTTTACAACTCTCATGTTGTAAAATAATGGCCTGAGTCTTTACCAGCTTATTCAATATAGTATTTTATTAGTGTTACCACCAACATAAACATATTGATTGTTTTATCTATGCTTCTTTATAACCATCATATTACCAAGATTGCAGCAATTCATTGTCTGACATTTATATATCTGCCTGTCAGACCAAATATTCATGGAGTACTCATTGCTGCTCAGAGTAGCCTGGAGTAATAGTTCTGATCCCTCTGGTTACCTCTCAGTATCAAATAGCTGGCAATGAAGGAGGTCTTGCATGTACACGTTTGTAAGATCCCATCTCTTTGTTTATGTGTTTCTGGTGCAGTCAGTTGACATTCCTTTACCGTATCATTTATTTGACAGTGTTGCCAGTATGCTGTTGCATTTGTGGTGTGTAGTGTGCATTTTCATTACTATTTATAACATTGGTAGCAATGATAAGTTTGGTGGTACAATAAGAGAAGGAAGATTATGATCTCTTCCCCAACGGATAGTAGCAGATAGGAAGTAATGTCTTTCATAATGGGATAATGTAAATAAAATGCTACTCAATAATTAAAGGTGATTAACTGTGAAAGAGAATACAGTTAGTTAAATACACTAAATCTTAAACATAAATAATGTTCTTAAAATGCTATCAGCATTTTCCATTTTAAATGCATAAACATCAAGAAGTTGAAGAAGTTTCTTGAGAACAATCTTTTGTTCATGGATTTCCTGGTATTCCCTGGTTAAATAGAAATGTCTGTCATATTGTTAAGGTCCTTGAATGCATCCAGAGGAGGGCAACAAAGCTGGTGAAGGGGCTGGAAGGAATGTCCTGTGAGGAGCAGCTAAGGACTTTGGGTTTATCTAGTTTGGAGAAAGGGGGGCTGAGGGGTGACCTCATTGCTCTCTACAGCTTCCTGAGGAGGGGGAGTGGGGAGGGAGGTGCTGACCTCTTCTCCCTGGTATCCGGTGATAGGATGCATGGTAATGGTTCAAAGCTGTGCCAGAAAGTTTAGACTTGACATTAGGAAGCATTTCTTTATCAAGAGTGTGGTCAAACCCTGGAACAGGCTTCCTAGAGAGGTGGGCGATGCCTCAACCTGTCAGTGTTTAAGAGGTATTTGGACAATGCCCTTAATAACATGTTTTAACTTTTGGTCAGCCCTGAATTGGTCAGGCAGTTGGACTAGATGATCATTGTAGATTGCTTCTAACTGAAATACTCTGTGCTGCTGTGTTCTATTCTATATGTCACCCAGCTTTTGGACGTCTTCCAATCTTCAGCAGAGACCTTGTGAAAATGCTTCTGAAGATAAAAAAAACAAGTTTAGTTTTTAATGCAAGTCAGATGCAGTAACTTCAGATCCTTCCCACAAGGTACATGAGATAAAACAGTCTCATTAACTCTTTGCTCTCAGAAAACACTTGGCAATATTACAATGATTGGAATTTTCCATGTCTTTTCCAACTGTAAGAAAGGAGTAAAAAAGTGAAACTGCTCATGAAATATTAGCAAGTCTTTTGTATAGCATAATTCTGTAGATTTTATTCAACATACTAGTTTAGGGTATCAACCTCCAGAAGCCTTACCTATCCCAGATGCCTAGTTAGAGGTCAGAGGGGGCATGATTCACCCATGAGGAGTGTGTGTTGTCATCGCCCCATCTGGGCAGGAGAGTCCCACCTGCGGTGTCCTAATTTCCATGGCAGAAGCACGGCCGGCCCCAATTGGCCACGCCAGCTCCCCGCCTCGCTGCGGATTGGCTGAGCCTGCCGCCTCCTCTCTCTCATCTTGCTGGGCCACCTGCGCTGCCCGGCTGCAGATCTTCCACACTGACCATAGAGGGACCGGAGGATGCCCACACATCAGCACTTGGTCGATAAGGTGTGTTGTTGGGGATGCGGTGGACAGGGTGCACACTAACTGGTGGTACTTATTCTCAAAGGCTAAAGACTGACTCTGTGGCTCATCAAGAGCATTGAGGAGGAGAAAAGAAAGGAGAAAAATACTCATAAAGAATGGGGTTAGAAAGGGGTATACAGGACTGAGTCTTAAACTGTTGGCAGGATGGAATTGCCAGGACTGTGTTTTTCAAATTACAGAAAAGTATTTATCATATTAATTAAATGCTCTATATTTAAAGGCTTTTAAAACAATTTTTGTCTCTATTCAGAAGTTTGCCCAAGGCTCTGGAGAAACAAACCACCAAAGTGTCTTTTCCTGAGTCCCACTAGACTTTGAACGCAGTAGCTAACTAACTAGCACCCAGGGATTTAATTGTTGGCCTGAAGTCGTATTAGACTAAATGTGGAAGAGGATTCTTAAGGTAGCAGCTCAGGTACCGCAAATATGAGGGTGATGTAGGCTCATAGAAAGAAGTGATTGTGTCTGTGATTAAAAAAAAGAATTATAATTTTTCCATCAGATGAAGGAACTGAGGATATAGTTAATTTTTCCTAATTATATCCAATTAGAAGCCTGCAAATAATGTTTATTTGCCAGAATACCCTATGCTTCTATTTTATAAATATTCACTTTTAGTTTCTTGACATTTTTCATGGAGAAAAGGTAAATTTGTGATGCAAGATAACATGATTGCATTGAATATGTATTGGAACTCAAGTTCCATGGAAATTATTTTCTGCTTATTTCCTCAAGTCTGGACTTGGAATTTTGTAAGATGCTAATGTCTCTCTCTTCCTCATCTCAAAGCTCGTTCCAAAGGATGGCATGATGAGATTCTTAGGATAGCTCTTGAACTGTTAAATCGGAGACCTGATGCAAAGAGAAGGCATCTCAGCCATGTTTCAACTTCTTGTGCTTGTGTTTCTGGCTCTCTTCTAGCCAGAAAAAGAGGAAAGGAGATTTCCAACTATGTTTCTTTTGTGGCAGAGCACAGCTCCAGACAATTTTCCAGTCCCAGTTGAACTAGTGCTAAGGACTCTCTGCTTTGAAATAGAACATCTAATTAATAACAGATTTTTTTTTTCCATCTCTCCATGAGTCAGACAAAGATTTCAACAACACATGGACTGGTTCATATTAAATCACTGTTTACCACATCTGTTAATATAATAGCACCTACATGCTGTATTTAAAATTTAATTAGAGGTGGGCCATGTCAAAATCGTCAGAAGAGATTGGGTAACCACACCCAGAGTACTGATACCAAAACATAATGCTTACCAGAATCCTATTTAAGTGACATTTTCATGAGATTTTGGGAGGGATAGTCTTTATCTGGTTTAAAGACATGATAACTTGCATATATAGCTTTCCCGATTGCTGCACTGGTTGTGACACCATGCAAACCTTCATCATTTTCCTGTAGGAAATCTTTCAACACTTCAGTCACCTGTTTCATTATCTGCTGACTCAGTTGATTTTTAAAAAAGTTGTTTAAGTTCAGAGTTAAGTGCATGGGTGTTTGGAATTGTGTTCTGGAGTTTTATCCTCCCCTGCTTCCAGATGCTTCTGTTATTTATTTCATTAGCACATGGAAAACCGAATGGTCTTACGCGTTCGTGCACAAATTAAGATACACAGGTAGATTATACAAATTGAACATGTCTCTTAGATTGTGTTTGAAACGCTTTAAAAAATCTCCAGTAAATATCTCCATTCTTTCTGTTACAACGTATTGTATCACACAAGGCAATTCTATAGCAGACAGACATGAAAAATAGCGTTATTAAATACTTCTTGTGATTTAACAGTTGTATCAGCATTTTTATAACTGGAAGAGTGAGATATTCATATGATGTAGTGGCCTTACAAATTATGCGGTGCTATGGTTGAATGTTTAGACTTTGAACATGGGCCATGAAATCTGGTATTAAACACCTGAGAATACTGCTGAGAAGAGTTTCCTTTCTTTCTTGGAAACGGTTTACTATCAGTGTCAGTACTACAAGTGAATTATAAAGAAAATACATTTTCTTCCCACTGACAGTCCTTGGAGATTAGACTTCAGTCCTTCCTCTTAGTTATTTTTGTGAATTTCTGTACTAGGTGTAATTTATTATTAACCCATGGAAAGCATGCACTAACAATTTAGTATTTTTAAATTGTTTAGAAGTTCCAAAGGACTTTGTGGAAATCTTTTGTTAAATCCTTCAGGAAACAAGTATTTTGAAAACTTTTAAGAATTTTCCAGGGCATTTCACAATAGATTTCTTGGCTGTCTCTTGGAAGTGGGAGTAGGCAAATCAGTCAAAAGAGAGCATGCTAGTCATGGTTATATCTACAAGAAGCAGTTTGAGAGACCAATGTTTGTGTCTTAGTTCTTGAATAACAAAACAGCTAAGCTAAATCTGCTGGCTCAACAACAAGGAAGCTTGTTTAAAGCCTTTTGTAGTCCAAAGCAGCAGACGTGGCTGTTAATGGATTGCTGTCATGTAACCAAAGAATTTAAACTTCCATTAATAATTCAATATTTTAAAATGAAAATATTTGTGTCCTTTGTTGCACTGTTCTGCCAGTGCATATATAGGTATTTTATTTCAATTTATTTTCTTCAAAATATATTAATGCAATGAAAGCCCAACTTTCTAGGCTTGTTCTGTTTCCTGCCCTGGAGAAAAGCAGATATTTGTCAAACATGGCAACTACTAAACCAAAGTTACTATAAAGTATAAAACTATATTGTCTTTTTCTTCCACAGATGAGGAGACACTCCTGCTTTGTTTTTTTGTTCTGTGCGATATTTTTGCCCAGAATCCTTGGTTTTCCACAGACAAATACCTCAATTGATTGTGATTCTCTGTTACCAAACTATGAAGCTGAACCACAGACATCTGCACCACCATATCTTATTGCTGTATCTTTTGATAACTTTGAGCCAGGAAATGAAATCCAAGGTAAATAATCTGAATGACATAAAATCTTTATCTGTGTTTCCCAGAATTACCCGTCTTCACCAAAATTCCCCCATTTACCTCTCAGTATAGTTAAATTTATTTTTTAATTTCAATCTCATTCATCTATACCTGAGATATTAATCGTCTTTGAAATGTTTTCTCTTTATACATGTGTGCATATTTGTATAACTGAAAATACGTTCTCTCTTCTTTCTTTTCCCTATCTATAAAATATAGCTTAACTTCATGCTATATTTTTGTGGCAAAGTTAAAATTAAATAGGACAGCTGAGTTGGACTAATAATTAGTTGCTTTTTGTAGTTTAGTTGCTCTTAGAATAATTAGTTGCTCTTTAACTTCGTATTTGAGTTTCTGCTACTGTATCAGGCATCTGCAATACAAACAGATCCTACTCATTAGATGTTCACATGCTGTCATCTTACAGGAAAATAAAAATTCAGGATGCAGTATAAGACAACCTAAGAGTGAGACATTTTGAGTCATCCTTCTAAGAGCTGCATCCCAGATTTTATCAAATTGCAGGAGGTGGAGCTATTCTGTCTTAAACCACCTTTTAATCTTCCTAATCCCAAATTGCTCTCTAGATGGAACATCTTGAAAGCCTGTTTCTCCACACTATGATGCCATCACATGGTGCCGTCACACTTTAAGTGGCTTGTGAATGCTTATTTTTCTAGCCATTTGCTAGAAGTGTGGAAGTGAGTTGTAACCCGCCAAGTGTCTGTTGTTGTATCTCTGTAGCTGCCATTCTTGGAAAAACATGTGAATAACTCCTTCAAGAATGGGAGGGCTGTTTGATTACTGATAGCTATTTTTAAAACAGTATTTCCAGAAAAATGGTGGATGGATTTAAGCATACGCAGACTGTTCTGTGAGGTTATATGGGATTTACCATGACAAAAATATTGAATCCCAGATGCTACTGACCTTGCCCTTTTTCTTTTTTTTTTAATTTCTAACCACGTTTTTCTTGCTTTAGCACTACTTTTCTATTGCTTCAAATTGTAAGCATCCAGTATCTGATCTCCAGGAGCTGCTTTAGATTGCCCTTCCATTGAGTATATTGCAATTTCACCTGTGGCATGCCATGTGCCAACACTCTTACAGTTGCATCTGTGGTTAATTTCACACTGCATTCAAGTGTTGGATGTCATCCCTCCTGTAAGACCTGCAAAAAATTGGTGAATTAGGACTGAAAGTTGATGACAAATTGGAAGGCTAATTATGCAAGTGTTTGAAAATGTTAAATTGTCAAAGCATGATTGGTCCTTGCCTTGACCTCTGTGTCATTCCCAGGTCAGCTGTCCTTATTTTTAATGACAACACATACCTGTGGGCATAAACCATTATTCTGGTTTTATTTGCGAAAGTGCCTAATATTGGCATTAGCAGAGCAAGTTTAGAATAGATCATAACAAATTTGATTATGCCTTTTGAAATTTAATTTTACTTTGGATATACACAAAACATGAAAGTGGTCTCTTCTGTATTTTTCTGAGCTCCTTCAGTAACAAAATTCGAGTAAAATTGAGTAGTTTATAATTTTTTCATATTTAATATAGAACATGAGAGTCAAGCATGAGAGTCTAGTGTGTCTTTTTCCAGTTGTAACACATTAAAAAAAAAAAGGTTCTGCAATTCAGCCTCAGGCAAAAGTTAATCTTTTCTTTCTACCTCTGTTTCAAAAGCAATGCAAATCTCTTTCCCCTGTAGCTATTTTGACTTCGTAGGCTTAATTAGACAGAAAATAAATAAACTTTTGGTCAGGAGGGCCATTGGCCAATATTCTTAGTATGCATGGGGAGCAAATGAGACTTATAAGAAAGTTGTCGTCATTTGGTAAAGCAGAATTACTTATAAAATTGTCAGTAAATCATATATTTCATGTTACTTTACACAGAAATGGCCTCCAAATTTCTTCCTTTTCCTTTATTGTCACTCTCTTGATAATTACTAAAAACTGTAATAAATCTCAACATTTTTAAAAATTGTAAAAGGTTTTAAGTAATTTCTGTACATGCAGTCTTGTGCTTTGGAGTGAGAGAAATTAGTTGTTAAACATTTAAGAGGTTTTAGTTGTGTATAAAACTTAAATTTCTCCAAACATCTGTTTTCACAGTGACCCTAGAAGCACTTAAAGATGTCGGTTTTAAAGGATTTAATCTACAAGCTCGAGAAATAGAAGGAGATGTTCCTGTTGGTACTTTTAAAATTACAGATCCAAACACTAAAGGCTTGGAATGTCATAATGTGACGGTATGTGTTCAGTCTTTGTAATACTTAATTTAGCTTGGTTTCCTTTTGAATACTTTAATCAGAATTGATAGAAGTAGTGAGCATTTTTATACGGCAAAGTTATTTCGTCAGTAGAGTTTAAAAATTTAGACTTTCTCAAGAAGTACATGTATCTTCTATATGTGATACAAATCTAATGTAGAAGTTAGCTGGCACTTTTTAGGAGAACATCAGTGTTAGTCATTGTAGTAGAGACAGTTCCCCTAATAATATAGGGTTTTTTTGTTATTTTAGGTATATTTATAATATATAGGTATATATAATATAGGTGTATACATATAATAGGTATATTTTGTTATATTATAGTACTTTTGCATCTTATATAATTATATGTATTTTCTTTTCACTGCAGAATTCAGCAGTAAGTCATGCAAATTCAGATGTGAAGCAGAAAGTTACAACAACATGGATTGCTCCACGTGATGTTAGAGATCTTCAATTTATGTAAATAATTGCTTTTTTTTTCTTTTTCTGTCTTGCAATTTTATTTATTTCTAGGGATTATTTTGACATGGATCTGTATTGCTGTTTCTGATGTTCTTGTCTTGCCACATTCATGGGTTTTTTCATAGTTCGTCATAACTTCCCACTGTGTCCATTAAATACCATGATTTCCATTGCAAGGTATATTTATGAAAGGTAAACACTGTCCTACAGATGTTAATATATGTAAATAATTACATTAAGCACAATAGCGGATCTTTGAGTAATCAACATTTACACTGACCTCTTTAATTACAAGAGCAACAATATGAGTGTAACTAGTTCCCTGAATAAGTGAAGTTCAGACTCTATTCAATTTTAACTTTTTTCATTTTGAATAGAAGAATAGTAGTTTGATGTAAATGCTTGTAACATAAATTTAAAAATAAGTTTACGACACATGAACTAACTGCTGAAAACAGAAGAAGACAAATTAATCCTATGTTTAATTCTACTTTTCTTGCAGATCTGAAGCATGTAAAATATCACCTGATCTAACAAAATGTATGCTTGATGTAATTGGAAAATATCTAAAAATTTGATAGCTTGATACTGTTTGAAGTGTAGATTTATGATAGGGGCATCTTGGCCTTGCTCCATTAAATCTTGAGGAATACAAAAAGGGGCAAAAGAACACAAATTAAAAACACAATCACTTCCACTCTTTAATGCCATGAAAATCAGTTCTCCATCATAGATATTGATTGTTGGAGCAGGAAAGAGGTGTGACAATTTTTATGGATATTTGAGCTGATACTCCCCACTGGAGTCAGTGCTGCTTCAAATAGTGTCCATTCCTCTTCTGCTCCTTCTCAGCATCTATTTTATTTATCTTCAAATTATGTTGGATGATAATACAGTAACTGGAAAAGTGTTCTGGAAAATGATGATGTTCTTTTCAAAGTTGTACTGTATACCCTTAAAATCAAAATAGAGTGGATTTTCTTGGTGGGGAGGATGGGGAAATGAGATTTTATTGGTATTTTATACTGAAATATTTTGATAGAAAAATAATGATTATTTTGTTTTCTTTCCAGTGCAACTGTTGTTCAAGATCTAGAGAAATTTTGGGTTGGAATTCAAAGCAAAACTCTCACACCTACGCATTCTGAGTCAGTTAATGGGACAGGAAAAAGTAAAAGGAGGGTATGTTTTGAGTGTATTTGCATACTAGAAATTAGTACAGTAAATGAAAATATCTTTGACTTGATACACTACATTCTTTGTCAAGTATTCCTTAACTAAGATGGCCACAATCATTAGATATTTTCAACACTTCTAATTTAACTGCCTAATCCTTCTACTAAATTGAAGAAAAAATGAAATAAATATCATTTTCCCCCCACAGAAATAAGGAAAATAATAATCTAGTTATCAAAACAATCCATAGCATAAAGACAAAGAGAAGAAAATTGGTCATAAGGAGAACTCTACTCTAATTCTGGTGTATTGTGCTGTTCTTAACTGCTGCCCCAGTCCCTGGGAACTATAGCTGTTTAGCATATTCTTAGAAATTAGTTTCTTTACTTTTTGGCCAAGAATTATGTTTATATGAAACATCTTAAACACGACAGGCAGCTAAAGTAAAGGAAGTGTGTTCAAATATACTGTATCAGTTCCTGACTGTAGCAACACTGATTTATGTCATCTTGTGATCTAACCAAGAGTGAACACCTGTCTTTTGTCCCTCGCTTCACCAAATATATTTCCTGTTTCCTATAATAAGCTGCTTTTTTTTTTTCCCCAGTAAATAATTTGTAAATGTTTCCTCACTTTTTTTTTTTCACAGCTTATGATAGAAGTAGAATGTAACAAGGTAAGAGCAATTTTTCTGCAATTTCCCAATTTTCAGTTACCTCAATTTTAGAATTCCTGTCCTACTGGTCCAGCTGTTTCACGGTTGTAGCGTAAAGATTATATTGTACCATTCAAATTACTTTCCTAGCGAGATCTCATTTATGCTTACATTTTTTGTATGCAGTTTGAAGGTATTTTTAATTAGTTAACATGAGTTCTCAGATCAGATTGTTACAATGTGTAAGGTACTGTAAGCAATGAAACAGTTGACTTCTTAACTCAGACCATGAATGTGAATTCAGTTGATTTCCTGTTTAAAATAATTTGTCATTTATACACTAGTCAATAAACAGTAACTGGAACCTGTACTTTCTTGCAGCGAGGAGGGACTTACACAACACAAGGCCGATGCATCATGGTAAATATTCTTCAAAGACACTGACAAACTGCTAATTGCCCAAGATCTCAAGACCTAGTCAAAAGCTGCTTCTAGTCACATCTTTATCCCTCTTGTCACTCAATTTATTTTTCCTTTCTGGCAATTTATCTTGTTTGATTAAAATTCCAAACTTTCTAAATGGTTGTCAGCCTTGTTACCATTTCCTCCTGCAAGTTCTCTCTAGCTAATCTGAATGTAACTCTCTAATAGAAGTTTTCTTTTTTCTGTCTTCACTTTTTAGTTATATTGTTTGCTTGCTTTTCAGGATGACTTATTTCAACAGTTCTGAAACCTTGCCTTTTGCAAAGCATGATCTAGATATAAAATTTAATTATTTGATTTTTTTTTTTCTGAAAATCACTTTCAACTCAGTGAAGAAGCTTCTTTTTCGTCTTTCCTTCCTCCCCAGCAAATATGGCCTACATTTCATAGTGTCTAGTGATTACATAGTCATATCTGTAATAAGTTTTGATCTGCTTTTTAATGATCTTGACAGTGTAGGTCTCCTAACGATGGACATCAAGTGTATGAGGCCAGATAAAAAAGGGTGCAAGGTTCAGAATTATTTTAATTTATACCAGCTGCTTTGATATAGTTTTGATTATTTGGCTTTAAAAATCTCTGAAATCATTTTAATAGTATCAGTTGGTGGAATGAAGTTACAGAAAACTACTTTCTGTGTTCTTCCTTTTCCCACCAAGTAGATCTTTCTTTCCTGAAAATCATTTATATAAAAATCAATTTTCTGCAAAATAATAAATATTATTTTGGTTTCTTGACAGGTTGGACCTTCTGGTTCCTCTCAGAGCAGCTATTCAGGCAGTCAGGTAGGAGTCCTAACTTCCAGCATTGGTACGTTTTCCTTTGGTAACCTTGAACAACTAAAATTCTGTAACTATGGAGTACTGAGGTGATTCAATACTCTACAGAAATATCATCTCTGCTAGTTAACGCAGAACACCAGAGTTATTCATCCAGTAAATTGTATGTTCAATACCTGGACTAGGTTCAACTGCCTTACACTCTGTTGAACTCAATAGCTTGCTGTCAATATTCTTACCTACAAGATGCTTCACCACCTCTGATTTCACACATTAAGCATTTTTGTCAAGTATTAACTTGACCCTTTTGAGGAAAAAAGAGATTCCTTCCATCTTCCTAGAGGATTCCTACCTGTGTGTGCGCAGGTGCTTGTGAATGCCATCACGAGCCATTTGTTTTATAGTTTTAGAGACGTGGCATAATGAAAATGAAAGTATACTTATTATTAAATTATGTTAGGCATTTTTCTGGTTTCTAATTTTTTTTATAACAAAAATAAAAGGACTAATTATAATTGTGTTTCACTGTGTTCTCCACAAAAATTTGCAAAATTTCTCCAAACTCCACCAGATATGTATGCATATATTAAAGGTCCAGCATAATGTCTGTATCACTTTCAATACCAGATTATATTTGCAGTTGAAAATTTGGGCATTTCACTGTCTAGTTAGCCTTTTAAAACTTCTAGGGTATGTATGTCTGCATTCTCACTTTCACTTCTTTAATCACAGAAATGTATACTTGGTTCTTAGTTAATTATCTCTACTACCATAACGTGCCTATTTGCACTTGAACTGTCAGATACTTCCTGGTATGTCTCCAGTTTCTTGAACTGAGCTTCTCAAGGACATATTTCTTACTACTTACTAGTGATTATATTTATTAGTGAATTATCTGGTAATATTCCATTTGTTCAATCTTCACTACTTGTAAGTGGAATTACCAGACTCTGAGAAATACAAATTATTTTGATGTCTATACTAAATACTGATTTTCTTCATTGTATTTCTTTCATATATAGTACATACTCTTTTCTAAGAGTTGAGTTTCTCATCTTGTTATGTAACTACCTGAAGTTATTAATTTTTTTCTAAAATATAGACCAGTTAGTAAAACAACTTGTGGATTTTGAAAGGTTACACGACCAATGACAAAGTTATATTAAATCCTGATGATGATTGACATGTCATCATAAATTAGAATTGTTACAGCCAGTTGCCAGTGAACTGGTAACCTCTGTACTTGCTTATCCCATATTTACACATACACATTGTCAGTTGCACAGCTTTTCATGCCTTAAACAGCAGGGCTTTTTTTTTTTTTTTTTCTTTTTNCCCCCTTCCCCTTTTTTTTTTTACATGGAAATAATTGACTTATCTTTGTATTTCAGGGAGGAGTAGTCTACACAATAAGCAAGAGTGGATGTGGCCCTGTAAGCACTTTTCTTACATTTACTTTTTTGTAGTAACTCTTAGCCTTCAATTGCACTATTTACATGAGTGTTCATGTGGGAGTTTATGTTGCAAATAGAAAATAATGAAGAGAAGGCTAGAAGATTAATATTACAGTTTATTCAATGATATGAAGTAGTTGGCAGAGATGTTAATAAGTTAAATAGAAAAAGTGATTATAGAATCATGAAAAAAGGACTGGAAGGTGTTCTCTGTTGCACTTGCATTACACTCATTATACAGGTTGTCTGTTCTCCCCTTCTAACCAAGACAAGACTGGTGTGAATTTGTCTGCATGTCCTAAGTTGTTCTTCCTCTCAGAAATAATCACAGAGATATCTTCAATAACTAAGGCTATTTCAGTTTTTTATTCTTTCATGCAGCAGGGATATTTGTGAAGTTGTGAATACTAGACAGATTAAACCAGTCATCCAGAAAGAGGTGAAAGATGCAAGAGTGCTGTAATGTGGTGCTGAATAGAAGCATTTTTATCAAGATGGTGACTAATTGTATGGACTAAAATATTTGCAGATTTATGTTAAATATATATAATTATTCTGGTTTTCTTTCAGCATTTACAAGATAAGTTTTTTTTTTAATGCAAAGTTACTATGTTCAAACATTTACTCAATATAAAAAAATGAGAAAAAACTTGAAAGGTAGATGAAATAGTCAAGTTTACTCTTTCTATGCCACTGGCAGGATTTTTTGCTTGTTTTTCATAGTATAGCATGTAAACAAAAATAAGATAGTCAAATAGTTCTATTGCAAAGCACTATCCGTTGCCTCTTCAAACTAGAAAAATGGGGATGACTCAGCACCAGCAAGGACAATGTTTCCAAAAATGTAAAATGTTTGTGTCATCAGTACTTGTAAAATATAAAATTCATCAAAATGTGTATTGGGTTTTTGCAAAGAAAAACAAAATCACTGTTTTGGGGGAGACTACTAGTTGCATTAATAATAACAAGTGAGATTTACTTTAAAAAAGGAACTATTATGCTGGACCATGATATTTTATATTTCATTGACTGTAAATCAGGAAGGTGTTAAGCTTTTTTTCTTTCCAGTTTTTGCTTCCTAATTTTTACATGTATGTGTATGTACATATTACATACATAATATGTTTTAATTACAAGCATTATATTACATCTTTGTAATTTATTTCTATTAAAATAATGTCTTCACAGTGTCTATTTTAAAAAGTTTCACGAGTACCACTAGATAATCACTAATATACAGAGGGCTAATGTGCCTGGGTCTTATGTTCACACATGGGTGTTCATGCATTAATAGTGGAGAGTACAATACTCTCCTTATCATCTGTTCTTTACATACTCTATGTAAGGATCAGTCAGAATTGAGGGTGTCTGAAGCGTGCCATTTCCTCTTAAGCAATTACAGAAGAGAAATAACTGGTTTCATTTTTTTCTTAGGGAGGTGCTCATGATGCATATAGTCAACATGCCTGTAGAGATGTAAGTTGGTTATATATGTATTTACTGATTGTCTACTACTATGCTTTTTAACTCATCTCCTTATTGCACATTGCATTTGATTCTCTTCTGCAGAGCTATATGATTCTTCCTACATATATTAAGGAAAATGGTGGTAGTCTGAAGTATTATTCTGAGATTAAAAAACAAAATTAAAAGGTGTTACATTGTCACTTCCTCAAAGTGTAATCATTTATGTTATAGGGGCTACTCATCACCTGTTATAAACGCTTAATTTGTTAGCCTACTAAAATGTCAGAATTCTTACTGCATTATGCTTTGTATCTGTTAGTTGTTTGGGTTTTTTTACAATCTTCGTGGATTAATCCAATAGTTCTTTAATTAGTAGAGAAAAATTTATTGTCAATCTCATTTATTTCATTTTCACCTGAAAACAGATTTATTTTAAAATCTAACATATTTTCCATTTTTAAAATCACGAAAGCAAGTAAAAAAATTTTATCAGAAAGACAACACACTCTCTAATGCCTGTTAGGAACCCTAGCCAAGAAACTCCTTAATCATATGTTTAACTTTAAATATATCATTGGTTATATTAATTCCTAAATATTAAACATATTTTATCTTTGTTTAATATGTTGTGATAGAGGGACGTTAATCTTATGACTATAGTAGAATATTGGAAAATTTTTACTTCAGTTATCTTTAAGCAGGTTCAGTATACTTTAATATTGCCCTAGATTTATTTAAGTATAGATGAAATCAATTTGATTTGAAGTTTTCATCCTCTAAGAAAAAAAGTGTGATGACTTTTAGATATAACTAACAAATTGTTATATAAATAAATACCTGATTTATTTGATTTCAGGGTGCATCCAGCGGTGGTCTTACCTATGGTCAGGTAACTGTGTGCTTTCCAAGATGTTTTCAGTTTCCTGTGCTATTCAGAAACTAAGCAGTTCTGCCCAAATTTTACCAAACAATAATAGAATTCATGGAAGGGGATAAAGGAGGGCTGTCTTTAAGCAGTTAAATAATAATTGTATCTGGAAATAACTTCAACAGATGAGTTACATGTTTAGTTTATGTTGTAATATCAACTATGTTAGAAGTTAGTTACTTCTGTTTTGCACAGAAACTCAATTATATTTATTTTGTAAATGAACACCAATGACTTTTATTATTATTTTCCAAAAGTCAGTGTTTCCTTTGGTAGTTACTAAGAATTAGAAGTATTTTTTGTGGCTTTTGCTTATGCAATTGTACATATGGATTGATAAAATAGAAAACTTCACATTATTTTATGCTTCACTTAAAACATTTTTATTTTTATGGACCATTCCATTTATTCCAGTTTATATTTCAAAGGTAGGTTTTTTAGTTTTGGGAGATGGGTTCTGGAGTTTGGGTTTGGGATTTTATTTTTTTATGAAGTTAGAAGGAATTAACTTTTCTTTTCTACCAATAGATTATTTTTATTATAAAAAACCTTCCAATTTTATGTTAGGTGAAACATTTGCAGCTTTTGCGCAGTGCTGTGTAAAACTAGTAAAACAACTGGGTTTTCTACAATCGTCTACAAGCAATTGTAGAAAAAAATTAAACCAGTTGATTTATTTCAGTTGTTAATTTATTAATTGCCTGTACATTAATATTTTTCTTCAGAATCTTATTTTGTTTGGTACTTTAGGGTAATGATGTTAACTATAATGTTCTTGTGGAAAATAGTGCTATAGTTAATTTGTCATACATTTACCTAAGCAAAAAATGGATTCTGTATTCTTTACAGTCTGTCCCTTCGAGCAGCTCAGATTCCAGTAAGAAGGTAAGCACTCCTTTTCTTTTCAGTTCAAAGGAAAAAATTCTTAGAGTTGTAACTTGGCATGACTCCTTTTATTTCAGTGGTATTGCAGTTCCTTTTACCAGTTAAGACTTTTCAAGGTTTTAATCCAGATTGATTCATATGATTTGAATCAGTTAGGTTCTTAGATGCTTTATACTAACTAGCTGTGCTCTGGTGGCTTTTGTCAATAGTTGACTTAACTGTATATAAAATAAAATTCCGTACGTGTTTATGGGCATTTGTTTTAAAAAAGTTAAGATAGCGATTGTGATGTAATTAGGGCATTTAAGGATATAGATTATGTGATTATTATTCAGATGGGGCTGGAGAATGAGTGTGACCCAAAGCTAGTGAAATTAATAGAATTCATATTACTGTTGAATTTGACTCATAGTATTTACATGGACTCTTCCTCTCAGTTCAGTCCCCAGAAAGCTCAGGGCTAATACTATGGTGTGTTCAGCAAACACACAGTGTACCCATTCATGTCCTTACAGATATTATTTTTTCATTTTAATTTCCCATTGTTTTAAGGATTCAAAACATATTGATCGATATTTTTTTTTAATAACTTAGTTTTAAAAACGTAATACTTCTCCCTGTTTTGTACTGGAATTCTTTACTTCTGATAGCACCAACTCTCCTCCTCCTTTTTACACCACTGGATAACACAAACTGTTTTCAGTTTAAAAAAAANAAAAAAAAAAAGAAAAAAAAAGCTGCTAATTAGGAAACATTAAAACCTAAACAGAAGAGGCTACTATTGCATTTGGCTTATTTTTTTTTAGAATGAACTCAATACGAACCCTTTTTAGCATAATACTGAGTAAAGAGAAAAGAAATTGAGCTTTCAGTTTGGGGTGGAAGGTTGAAGTTCAAAATGGTTACATGGTATATGGTACAATACATTAAATCCTGCTTCTGCCTCTATAGCTGAGTCGTGTGACTGGGAGCAAGTCTTTTATCTCCTTATGCTCTTGTGTAAACCATGTATACATATATATTCTTCTTTGCTTGGTAATGTGATTAAAAATTTTTATAAAAAGAGTATTGTATAAAAGTCATCATCCATAGCATTATCATCACAGTTTGTAAATTTAAAGAATTCAGTATTATTCATTTTCCTAATATATTTTATTATTTAAATAAACTCTATGATGAGTAAAGAGCTTTCTCTGATTTCTCTATAGGTAGTGGTTATTTCCAACAGCAACCCTTTTCCACCTGTGGTAAGCAATTTGTCTCTACAATGCTCAGAATTTTGACTCAAAAAGCTTTCAAATATCTACATGCTTAATTTGCCAGAAAGATTCCAGGTATATGGAGACAACTCTTTGTCAGGCAGGGCTTTACCCTAGGTGCATAATTTATCTTCAGGTAAAGCCAGTAGTAAGATAGCTACAAATCTTGTGGTTCTATGATTGCTATCAGTACTTGCAGAGATACTGGATTAGCTGCAGATTCCAGGCCTCTCAATGTATACAGCCTCTGTGTTTCTGTTTCGATTACAATTTTCTTTTGTAAATTCACTTCCATTCTCATTTTTAACCTATTAAATTTCCACTCTGCTCACTTGGAACTGATACAGCCAGTCAAAAGTAAGTTTAGCGTTAAGTTTGTAAAACTGAGTTTGTATGACATAAAATTTGATATGTATGTTTTTCTGATGTCTAGTTTCTAATCAAACATGTTGTTGTTCTAACCTGAATTAAGTTTGAGATGTGTTTGTTCTATGCTATCCTTTCCAGAGCTTGCTTTCACATTTGGTTGTGTATTGCATCCAAAAGATAGGGCTCTTTTTCTGCTGCTATTTCCTGTTTGGACAAACCCTTGCGTAAAATAATTAAAGATTTATTTTTTTTTCATTTGCAGCGTCATACCTACCCCCAGGTAAACATACTTTTTTCTTATGACTTCCAGAGCAGTAATATAGTTCTTATGGGATCAAACTAGTTGCCTCAGGATGATGCCTGCTACCCTTTTACATTTGTCCCTCATGTCCCAAAATTCAGCTAACAAATGACTGGATCAAGCATTGAATTTGTATGTGTGGTGATATTTGTGTAATGCAGGTGACAGTGAGACAGGTTGGAAGGGTGATGATGTCTTAGCTTCACTCACCACATTTGGAAAAGCCCAGCTGAGTGGTAGTGCAAAAAGGGCATAGCCTGTCCTCTGCTGCTCTCCACATCAGCTGTAATAGAAGCAAATGCAAGTGTAGAAAATTACTTAGTAGGGTCAGGTTGCCTCCCCAAACTTTCAGAGCTGAGGATAAACTAGTTTAATACTAAGTGTTAAGAATTTGATACTCAGTAAATCACACATATGACCTTTCCCTTTATTGTCACAAGCAAAATAGTACAACTTGGTATTTCCTGTTTAACTGCATTGCATTTACACAAGACAAATTAAATGTTCTCTTTTGTGCTTTTTTTGTTTTGGGTTTTTTTCCAGAGTTTGGGAAGTTCTGCTACTAGGATCATAATACAGGTAGACATTCTTTCTCCATTATACTTGAGTTTCAACTGAAGCCCTGTCTCAGTAAACTAAATAATGATTCAACTCTCATAAGTATGGGTATCTTAGATATCCACAATCTACAGTGATGGAGTAGGACGTTTTTGTGGTTACAGCAAAGTGAATATCCTACTTGGTTGCTGATTAAAGACCATGGCAGCTGTTTTCTACAGCCATAAAATATGAAAATGTCTGTATTCTAATTCCATAGTTCTCTCAAAATTTGCAAAATTTAACCATCTCAATCTGCTCAGGAAGGTGGATGGAATTCTAGAACTTAAACTTCGATATTATTTGGTATTAAATCAAAAATGCATAAATCATAACCTGCACAGTTCCATGTTCATTTAAACAGTCTATTTTTTTTACTGGAAACAACTAGTTCAGCATTGTATGTTTTAAAACCCTGCTTAGTTAGTGCTTAGGTGAACTTTTGTTTGCTGTTGTATTTTAACATTGCTTCTTGATAACCAGGCACCTGGAAAGTTGATTACAATCCAAGGTTATTAAGAGCATGTTTGTAAATATTATGGATATCAGGCATATTTTTTTCTTTGCACTTTTAGCCTACCTACCATGTTTCATGGTTTAGGCTTTTCTTCCTTCATATGTTAGTCCTTCAGACTGTCACAACAAATTCACACTTTCATTGAAAGATCAGCAGCAGTTTACCCCAGCTGAAATTTGTCTTTTGAAAATCATTGCTTTCAAAATGTACAGCATTAGATTCTTCCATAACTAGTGATGAATGCTGGCAGAAAAAGGAATAAGATTTCCTTGTTATTTTATTTCTGAATTTAAATGTATACTGTTTTGATTATACAGGTTAAATATTTTCAATGTGTATATATAAATAAAGACCAGTGATTGCTCTCATAATCCGGGTACTTCATGGGAACTGGAAGATTGTCTGCAGTGACTTTCCTTTGGTTAAATTCTAACTATGGCTTTTTTTGTTTTGACAAAACCTTTGACAAATGTTTGTTGTGCTTATTCATGAAAAAATTAGTCATAATATGAACATAAGTGGATATGAATTTAATGGCAATTTGTGTGATAACATTTGAAGGGCAGAATTGTTCAAATTCACTTGAAATATGACGATATGACACTACAATGTATTATATGATGAATTTTCATTAAGAGAATGACATCAAGATGCATAAATACTTTTAACGCTATTTATGAAGGATCCTTATATACTGAAGTATTTAACATTGTAGCACATGGAGATGGCATTAAGTAAAGTAAGCATGGGCAAAAGGAGTTCTTTCTGGCTTTTAGACTGCCTAGTAGTTATAAGGAGAGAGTTACTTCTTGAAATGTCTTAATGTGTAAGAAATTTCTCTTAAATAACCATTTTTTTTTGTTCCTGATTAGAGTGGACAAAGACAGCAAAGCAGCAGCGGTACTTATGTTCAGGTAAATGAACTTAAAAGCACAACTTAGAAATAAATTATTTCCTACATTTTAAAATGTATTTCATGGGGTGTAGATATTACTATTTCTCTGATTTTTGTTCATAAAATTGTCACCTGGTACAGGTGTTCAACTGTTTTTGTTTGGAATGCTCATAAATGTATTTCCATGCGTGATTGGTTGAAGTGCAATGCCTCCTCTAAAAGGTGCAATTAAAGTCATGGCACTGAGAGGAAGTGATTCTAGGCTCAGTATCACATGATAAATCCCATACTGGTAGATTCAGACCCCATGTATATTAGATCTCAAGTTTCCAAAAGTTGTGAAGGATAGTTGCTTATCTGTATCGAGAACGATGAAGAGTCGTAACTGTGGATCTATGTGCAATACCTTTCAGCAGATAAAGCTACTTGTGTCAAAAACAAGTGCGTGAATTTAACAAATACTAACATAATGATAACATAAATTGTGGAGTAACACATGAGATTAGTCACAGTATGAACTCAAGTATGAAGACTCTTCAGACTTCCTCCTCTTGGGGGGGGGTGGGGTGGCGGGGGGGGGGGCAAATGTCTATCAGTATTCTCTGTACCACTACAGGCAAACAGGAAAATATTTCACAAGGGTAGGTATGACTTGGGATCAAGGCCGCAGGGAGGCCAGTACCCAACATCACAAATACTTAACATGCACAAGGTTGCCGGTCTGTGTCTTGATTTGATTCATGGCTTTTGCTGAGAGTAGGACAATATGCTGCACAGAAGCTAGCGTACTGCTCTGTCTCCTTAGGCTCAGGAAGAGGCTTTTTTATGGGAAACCTTTGTGTATCTATATTCCCATAAACATTATGCTCTTTGTAGAAGCCTCCTTATCAAGGTGCTAATTATCTTCTCTTTTTTTAAAGGGTTCCCAAGGCAGCCAGTCCTATGGCCAGGTGAGACTTTTCTGGTGAACTATATTGAGCTTTTCTGTAGGAGCCTGCCTTGTAAATGGACTTTGGGGTTTGGTTGGGTTTTTTCCCTTCTTGGTGTTGCTGAGTGGTGCTCGATTTTGGTTTGTACCACTGAGTGACTGTGAGTGAAAAACAACAGGGTGCAGAGGAACTTTTAGTGGAAATGGGCTTTTCTGTCACAGCTGTGCTAAGACAACAGCTTTGTTTACAAATGAGTTCTTGCCTTTCTTAAAGGGCTACCAGCCTCAAGGTGGCAGTTCCTATGGGCAGGTAAGCATCAGTCAGTATACAGCATTTCAGAAAGTAGAGTGCCATGGCACTGCAAAAGGTAGCAGATTTTACATACTATTTTTTTTTTCAGTTTATATTGAGTTCTTAAAAAAAGTGAAATAAATCTCTGAATCCATTTGAAAACTTTTGTGAAAATGACAGTTGCGTTTTTATTGGATATCTGCAGGAAGCATGGGTTCCTGTTGCTACCTGATCTTTCCCATCAGTATGGAACTTTAAAATTTATGGTAGAAATAGTCTGTTTGGTGCTGTTCCTATTCCAATTTATTTACATGGTAAAAGACAAATTTATAGTCAGTTCTTCGCTGTCTCCTTTGGTCTCAAGTACAGAGAAACAGTGTTGAGGAGCTAAACAACATTGGGTCAGCTCCTCAGCTGCAGGAAGATTTTTGTAGAGCCTGCAGCTGATGAATGTTTATTTTCCTTCAGAGTTTTTATGTGAATTAAAGCAGCGGTTAGATAGCTATGAATTTTGTCAGGATATTTATATCAGATAGCAGAAATAGACAAGACAGTTCAAATCCTTTTTGGTAATTCCTGTCTTCATAACTCTCCCAGACATGTCTGCATGTACATGAAACATCTCTCTTTTTTGACATTATATTGAAGGCAGATTGCATCAGCAGCTTATAGTTACCCACAGTAACTTTATATTAATGAAATTTTTTCAAAAGGTACTGGCATTCTTGACTAATTTATTTGACCTGCTACTTTTAATTGCATTGGTTTGTTTCCATTTTATGAATCTGTATTTTTTCTAGGAGTCTCTCTTAATTTTTAAAAATTATTTTTCACCTTTGTTTTCTCTCAGAGGAAGGGAATTGTGCAACTTGGGCTCACCAAAAATACTAATGTAGGAAATCAGAATTCATCTATCAACCATCTAAGCTTAGTGTCTGAGAAATGCCAGGCAACAGAAACAAAATAAGAAAACGTTGCGTCGCTTCAGTGTGCTGGAAATCCTTTATAAGACTAGAGTTCCATCTGAGATGGATGTAAAACTACTCTATGATGGTCATTTGATAAATACAGCGTAATCAGATATTCATCTGGAATAAGAAATATCAAAATAACTCTAATTAAGCAGCAGAGCCTACATTCTCTGTCTTATTCTGCATGTTTTTTCCCCACTGAGAGACAAACATGAGAGACACCTTCTTCACAAATACAATAATTATGAATCAATAACTCCTTTCTTACAGATTTACCGGCCTCAGGGTGGCAGTTCCTATGGGCAGGTAAGCATCAGTCAGTCACCAGTCAGAATACAGCGTTTGAGAAAGTGGAGTGCCACAGCACTGCAAAAGCACTTAGCAATCACTCAGAAGTTGAACTTTAAAGGACGCTTTCTCTGAAAGTGTGTATGCTCCCACTCAAAATTCATCCACTTGCTACTTTTTTATCTGGAATCACAGCATGTGAAATCACTGCACTCAGCATCATTGTGTGGGCCAGGAAG
Source organism: Anarhynchus alexandrinus (assembly GCA_008711295.1). Classification (NCBI taxonomy): domain Eukaryota; kingdom Metazoa; phylum Chordata; class Aves; order Charadriiformes; family Charadriidae; genus Anarhynchus; species Anarhynchus alexandrinus. The sequence goes on from VUYV01000002.1 coordinate 8,496,611, forward strand.
AAGTCCAGGCTCTTCATAGTGCCCAGCACAGCTTTAGAGTGTAGTTGCTTGCTTTTCCTAA
>VUYV01000002.1:8499081-8583828 GCA_008711295.1 Anarhynchus alexandrinus
AACAGGGTGCAGAGGAACTTTTAGTGGAAATGGGCTTTTCTGTCACAGCTGTGCTAAGACAACAGCTTTGTTTACAAATGAGTTCTTGCCTTTCTTAAAGGGCTACCAGCCTCAAGGTGGCAGTTCCTATGGGCAGGTAAGCATCAGTCAGTCACTAGTCAGTATACAACATGTATGTGATGTCCCTACATACGTATTGGGATTCTGTGATTTATTCCTTGAAATAATATCGTAAATTCTCATTAAAAGTAAGAGTTGTGAACTTTTTTTCCTGTGGGTCTGGGAACAATAGGCTCATTGAAGCAGCTCTTTCCCATATAGAAAGAGTCTGTGTAGGTGTCAGCTTTTTGATGCACTATAATATTCAACATACTCAATAGTTTACAAGAAAATTCACAGTAGGATGTAGCTGGTCTTCTACCTTTTAAGCAGTCAGGCAGCTAAAGCCCTTTAAAATGTATTTCTGTATTTGAAATGGAGAAAAGGAATATTTGGATTACTGAGCTTCTCTTTTATTTTTCCAGCAGGGTGGATCATCTTCTTCAGGAAGCAGCAGGGGTTGTGGACAAGTAAGTCCTCTTCCTGCAAACTATTTGAAAACTAGACCCAGCTTTCTTTGTAGTAGTAACATATTTTTTCAGTAGTTTATATAATGTTTGTTAGTTGGAATCTTTTGTTTCCATTGTTACATGGAATTATCTAGCACAGATATCAAGAAAGGCTGATATTGTTGATCACTCTAACCAAAACGAAGTGGCTTCTCCGATGTAGTATTACACACGTAAGACAGACAGGTACTCAGTAAACAGATGAAATCTTTGCTTGGGAATGGTTTTCAGATGTTGCTCCATTTAGTTCCTATAGAAAGTGATAGGATCAGAGAGTGGCTTCTGTGGAGTAAGAATTAGATTAGTAGTTTTCATCCTGGTTCCATTTCAACTTGTGTATGCCTACAATGGTGTAAAGACAGTGTCTTCAGTGATGAGATCCCAGGTGAAAGGGTCATGTATGAGGCAATGATAGTAAACCTATGTTCAAATAAATATATTGGGGAAAGCAACGAGAATGAAAGAGAAGTACAAATACAGACATATTTAGCAGAAGTATTTAGCAGAAATAGTAGGATTGGTATGAGTTAAGTATGAATGGAAATGCATGTGGAAACATCATAAGAAGCAGCACAACAGGGACACAGTTAACAATAAAACTGATAAGCCCTGAAGAATGTGTTACTTCCACCAAAGCTGTGTCACAGGTTGACTTACCAACAGAAGACCTGTGCTCTAATAATGGGAGGGTGACAACCAGGGCAGAAATTGTGTGTACTGTTTCTCATGCTGTTATCCTAACAGGAAGGCTCACTGTAGCCAAAATATACCCCAGACAGGGAAATGAAAGGCACTGGGCAGCAGCCTTGCCTAACATCTATGATGGGTCGATCTAGCAAGATTCTGAGGTAGGTGGTCACACAGCAGCAACTGTTGATTCCTAAAAAGACTGCCCCCAAAAAAACCCCAGTTCGTCTTTACCTATCAAGAAGAACTAGGATGATACAGAGAGACATCAATTACAAGCCTTTCCATGTGGCACACAAGTAGTTCTGCTTTGATCATCTGTGTACATGTGTCTTGGTGCTTGTGAGTATGGGAGTGACAGAGGGCAAAGCCACAGACTTAGTGTTAAACAAAATTAAACTTACCCTATGTTGAGTTTTGTTACATTAATTCTCACATGAGAAATTTTAAGAAAGCTAATTACTTTGCAGGAAAATGAAAATCTGGGTATTTACCTTTTGGTTTGTTTGTTTTTTAACAGGGTACTTCATATGATAGCAATCCCTGCCACCAGGTAAGTGGCCTTTCTCTTCTGATTTTAAGATGCATCCAAAATTAGTTTTGCTACTAACTCAATTAGTACCAACTTCAGATTCATAGAATGCAAATCCCTGTAATCTTCAATTATGAGATTAGAACTCACTACCTTCCTATACACAGGAGTTTGGGGTCTTTCCCCCCCTGCTTTTTCCTGGCATTATGTCTGTGAAATGTCTAGCTATATAGTATATTAAGGCCAGATTCTGGAAAGAACAAGCCCGCTGCAGAGTTACTCAACTGGCATTACTTAAATCAGGGTTGGAGCTCATCAGCCTCTCTGTGGACTTTCCCTATCAAAGGTCAGAAAATATTTGAGGTTCATGAAAGAGACTGACTTAAGAATTCATTCAGCTTGTGCAGTGAAGTATGGATAGCTACATGTGTATTTGCTACAATTTCAGTGTTGGAACTCTAAAAAACGCTATCCTAAAAGATGTCTGCTATGTTTAAAGAAACAATCTTTGTAAATGTTAAAAATTAGTAAGGAAACAGCAATAGTTACCTCTTTATTTTATTCATTATATTTCTCGTGATTCTTACTGATTTTTCACATGAAATAGAAAAATTGGATAGATTCCTTGCATTTACAAATAACATGTTTTAGAAATATAAATATATACTATATTTACAAATATACAAACAACATAGATGTTGCTAATATATTATTGTAATGTGGTATAGTACACACAACATGCTGTATGTAATGTATTATTGTAACTTGGAATACTAATACTACATCTAGGTATATAATTATATTATTTTACAATAACTTTTTCACATTTTTTATAAAGACGAGCTATTACTTTCTAAGACTAAAGGAAACACAAATTTTGTTCTAAAAACTGCTAGAACACTGAAAGATAATACTTTTATTTTCATTTTCCTTTGCCTCTTCTGGATGAAGTCTCAGCCCCATTTTAGTGAATGGCAAATATCCCACTCAGTTCAATAGCTCAGGATTTCACTGTTCTTTGTTATGCACTTTTGACACTAATACTTCTAAAATGTCTATTCTGATTTCACTTGGAGGAGTTACGTTCCTCTTAAAAAGGGCATGTTGAAACATACTAAGTGTCTTATTTAAAACCTTTTCCTCAAGGCCGCTGTATCTCACAGCTCACAGCTTTCTGTGTAATAATGCTACAAGAGCAATTTTCCATTCCATTTGTATAAATTAGGTTTTCTGCAGGAGAAAGAAAGATACATTCTCTAGAGATTGTTCAGAATGAAACTCATTTGTGTACTAGGCATTACTTAAAGATATATGTTTGTGGTTCCTTGACATAAGTTTTATCTAGTATTTACCTTTGCACTATTGGCAATCTACGCTTACTACATTAGAAATCATATCTATATGGGTTATTTGCCTCTGCTCCTTACACCTCCTAAGCAAGTATCATAGCTTTCATTAAAAATAATCCATAGCCAAAGAGCAAGTGTCTAAAACATGCATAATTTGTGTCTAATTTACAGGGTGGATCACAGGGTGGTCAGGTAGGTGGCTCTTTATTATGCGTTGGGGAAAACTTTTTAAACAGTTTTAATCCAGAGTATAGTTTTCTCACTCATGAGGGTATAGACTCTTGCAGAGTTTCCCAAGCTTCAGCCTGTAACTCATTCTTTTCAAACATTCTTTTTTTATCAGCACTGAAATTCCACTTACGTAGAAAGAACTCAGCAACCTAATAAAGTTAGTTCTGTGGATTTGGATCAAATTCAGCTCTCCAGCATTATAACTATTGCTGTTTTGTTTTCACAGGGTGGATCATACTCCTCACAAAACTACGGTGGTGGCCGAGTAAGTAGAGATTATTATTTCTTCCCACTGAAGTTTTACTTCACACAGGTTCCATGATGGCTGATGAATAGCCAATCTGCAAAATTGTAATATTAATTTTTTTTTTTTTTTTTTGTTAGCAGAGTGGATCATCATACTCACAAAATTATGGTGGCAAGCAGGTACGTAGACCATGATTTTCTCCTGGTAAGGATTTTTATCATGTCTGATAAATTACCTAGATAACTAGAAAGTTGTATTTGTTCAAAGGAATCCCAGGCAATTGTTTATTCCAGCTTTACAGCCCACAACAAAATCAGTTTCTTCTGAAGTAGCATTTATATTTCTTTATTTTATAGGCTGGATCCTTCTCACAAAACTATGGTGGTGGCCAAGTAAGTAATGCTCTGTTTCCCTACTTGTACATCACTTTATACAGGTTTTAGCCTCTGCTCAAAATAAGGTTTTCTATATCCTAATTTTCTCTGATTTTGGTTGGTTGGTTTGTTTGTTTTAAAGGGTGGATCGTCTTCCTCGGACACCTATTACGATAGCCAGGTAACTAGTTCATTCTTTCTCCTGGTTATATATTATTCCATGCTAATCTTTGTAGTCCCTGCATCACCTTTCTCAAAGATGTAATAAAACATAGTAGTTTCTGTGGTCTTTTTCATTTGGACTGGTTTTGGTTTTTTCTTTACTGAAGAATGGAACATTCCCTGTAAGCAACTATTGCTGCCATGTATTTGGCTCCTTATTTTCCTTTTAAAGATCTTACTTTAATTTAACTCAGCTTTTTCTTTGCATGAGCCTCAATTCTGTTTTGCAGAGTACAACATCAAAGTGTATTTTTAACAATCCATTTTTGTAAGGAAATAACTGGTATCTGATATCCTTCTAGGATTCACAAGATTCCTCAGACGATAATCCCAATGCTTGTGATGATGTGAGTGTACTTTCTCTAATATATTTTCATTACAATTTTTTTCATGTAGATGGGGAAAATATTGCACTGCTAGATGCAGTCTTGTGAGCAGAATGATCCAGAAAGGATGTTGAGTTCCCACACTAACAGCTGTTCCAGCAATTCCATGTTTTCTTACTGAAAATTTTCATATGTTTATGGATGCATTTTGTGCTTTTAAATGCATTTAACTTGATGAAATGAAATGAAATATGGATAAAAATATTTCAGTGGCTTTGCAGTAACAGAATATTTTGCGTAAAATCTAATGATACATTTCACAGTAATTTTCCAAAAAAAGAAAATTACATAGACAAGCTTTAAATACATACAATGAAAGAAAGAAGAGACATACAGTGGCAGATATTCCACTGCTTTTCATGTTACATTTCTACCAATCTAAAACTGCTGTTAAAATGTTTTTCAGACTGGAATGGTAGGATTTCAAATTAATTTAGGCAAGATGTAGAAGATGTGAGCAACAAATTATTTTTGTTATGTCTATATGCAGTATCAGAAAGAATCAGGTTTCTGTAAGCTTACTGTATTTAAATATTTCTTAACAAAGGAAATAATTTATTCTTTTCCAGAATGACACTACCTACAGTGCTAATGGTCAGGTAAGTGCTTTTTTTTTTTTTCTTCTGCGGTATTCGAATTATTATGATTAATGACAGTGTTAGTAACTGAACACTTCTACATTACACCTGAGGGCTTCTAATTGTAGTTTATGATTGCTTTATAATACCCTTCAAAAAGTTAATTAAGGAATGACATATATGATGTTATATTTCTCTAAACTCAGTCCCTTCTAGCCATTCTCAAGGCTGCTGTACAATTATTTAAAACTGAACAATAATTCTAAGAATATATACTAACACAGTTTTTTTGTAGTATATGCACTTTGACTGGATAGTTATTTGGGAATTAACCATCTGTGTACATGAGGCATGTAACCACCTCAAGCTTTTTCCACTTGTTCTAATGGAAACTCGCATATATGCTAGTAAAGTAACATTTATCCCCTGGTAAAACTCCCTCTGTCAAGACCTTGCATCTGTCCTACAGGCAGAAACTGTGATTTACATGGATAGCTCGTGACCAAGAAAATATACTGTTGCGTAAATAAATTACATTTTTCCGTTCTTCTTTCTGTTCATAGAAAAGCTTTTTTCCATATGTTGCAGCCTCCTTTTGTTTTACTGCCATTTAGAGTAACCTTCTGTCATCGGCTACTTGCCTTTTCTTCAGTTGTCAGCCATATACTTTACTGCTTCATTATTTTCCCTATTTTTCCTCTCTCGTACTCTAGTACTGCACCAAAAATGTATACTAGGAAGTAAGGAGGCCTTCTGAAAACATCGTTTGGTTTTGCTCGTATTTAACTTGAATGCGTTGCATTAGGTTTAATGCAAAAGGTTCTGCCAAAAAAAAAGTCCTTAAGCAGCAAACCCTGTTTAGGAGTCTCATCACTTCCTCCTTTGTTCACAAAAGATGCTATTATTCTCTTGGTTATCCTTATCCAGTGCGTATTGCTGGACTTCATTGTAAAAGAGTTTGCTTCTAAACATTCTCACAAAAAAGGGTGGGGAGTGTTCGAAAAAACCCCAACAAAATTCATTATATATTGTTCTCTAAACCACAGTGTTGTGCTGAGGGAGATTCTGCTAGGCAGGAATTTCTGATGAAGGAGTGATAAGGTGAGAACAGATGAAGAATATGCTTTTTAAGACTCTTAGTGATAGTAAAGTGATAGCTGTGGCAGAGCATAGTTGATGACAGATTGCAAACTCCTGAGAAACTAGCCAAAATTCAGGTCATGAGCTTTACTCAAACTTTTTGCTTTTGTTACTACATCTCTTACTGATGCTTAAGTCAATTTACTTAAAATTGGAATCACCTTTTGAATTTACTGTAGACATAGCTTGGTAAAGAAACTGTTTTATACTTTCACAATTTCATACTGAATTGTGGGGAAAAAAAAACCACAACACTAAAAGAAAGTGAGACCTTGCTACCTCACTATTTAGTAGATGTCGGTTTTGGTGCAGTTCAGTCTGAATTTTGTATTGGTTCCACAGGAATAGGCTGATGTGGTTTGCATTCCTATTTGCACAATATGAGGGTTTCAGCAGATAAATTACACTTTCATGTCTTGCTCCAAAGCTAGTCTATCAATGTTAGTTACTTTTATTTTCAAATAACTCTGATACAATGTTCTTCTACCATGTTATTTAGTGAAAGTGAGGTCAATTCTCTGGACATTTTCCTGTCCCGAAATATGACACCTTGACAAGTTTAGGTAGACTTTTGCTAAAAGTATTTTGTGTGGATGGCTGCATCTATAAAGTAACAACTGACTTCTGGCTCCTTTACAGAGTTCTGGTTGTGCAAAGAAGAAAGTTCTTGTTGCCAGAGTAAGTAATCTTTTTTTCTTTTCTTTTTTTACTGTTTGTAAGATTTTTGCCCTAACGATACCTAATTTGTTTCAATTATGCCTAATTTTTCCCTAATTATGTTTTTCCTAATTAATATGCTCCTCTTTAAGGAAGAAATAAAATAAAATAGCTTGGCTATTTGCTCTTTGGATTAATTTACTTTAAAGGAAGTATATATATGAAAAAAGGACATGAAAATCCTGCTATGAGGTATAGGGCAGCTCAAATTCCTGTTCTTCAGTAAGCATATACAGAGTTGGTCCGAGCTAAAGTTTAAATTAAATGAGTGTCATATAAACAGAGGACAGCTAAAATTTTAGCTGAAGTAAGATAGAATAATGAAGTAAGAAAGAATAATGTTTGGTAACTTATTGTGCATGTTGTAGAAAAGATATAGATATGTGTATTGTATAGCTTCAAGACAGACTCAGCAGTAGCGTATAAAAATGATGTGCAAATAACCTCTTATTTTATAATAAGGCATTCCTACCTAATGTATGCCTTAAAGGATGTGGAGTTGTTATAAATAAATAATATGGAAAACAAGAAGGCCTGTCACTGATCATAGTTTTCATTTCCTAATAGTAAATGTCTTTTTTTTTTTTTTTTTTTTTACAGGAAACATCACATTTTTTGAGCAGAAGAGACTATGATGTACAGGTAAACCATTCTTCTCACTTTTTATGAACTACTGCTGGTGTTACAACTCCTTGGTGTATTGCCTACCAAAAGAAGAATAAGGCTCCAGTTTCCAGAATAGAGTATTCTGTTTAGGTTTAGGTAGCTCTTTCCCAATAGAAATATGTATTTTAATTTATTACCCTTACAGAAAAATGAGTCGTTTCTTTTTTTCTTCACAGAATGAGTCGTCTTCTTCAAATAGCAGCCACACTAACCCCCAGGTAATAACAGTGTCTACTGCATGATCTCATTGCAACAAGCTTCCTGAGAAATTATATTTTATTTCTGAAAATTAGGTTCCACTAATTTATCTGTGCTGAAGGATGCTATTTTGATTGGGCAGCATTTTCCCTATAATGTTATAATTTTGCACAGTTGTAAATATGATAATGGGCCCAGAATACACTGTCTCCTCTGTTCCTTCACTCCACTAAGCAGATAAGTATTGCAGGTGTTTCTTTACATAACATTTTATAAAAGTTGTTTGCAAAACACACAAGAAATAGTTTTAGAATATTTTTTTAGAAACAGTCCTGCTCTAGTAAAGGTAATTGCCAGATATATAATTCTGTTTCATTTAGAATTTGGTAAGATGGTACATCTTAGTGATTTTGTACTTCTGTTATAAAAGTAGGTCCAATTTTCATATTCTGTAGACTTACGTACTTCTGCAGCAGTGCATATGTTCTAGAATTATGTGAAATTTAACTGCTATGCCCAGCATTATGTAGATGTAACACTATGATAGTCCTCTGTCTCAGAGAATTTGAAGTCTAATTCAATAGTAGGGTCAGATCTCTGAGCTCCAGAGAGTAACAGTTTTCTAAATTAGTTTTCCTGATACCCATTCCCTGTGTATTGTATCCAGTCACTAATTATTTCATTCAAATTTATGTTTTCACAATGATTCATACAGAGAGTTCTGAAGAGATAATGTTTGTTGTTGCAGGGAAGTAGTAAAAAGGGTTTGTCACCTTACTTCTCACTACATAATTTTACGCGTTAGATTCTGATAAAATGCTTCCATAAAAAAATAATTGGTTTCTTCACAGGGTGGATCATTTATCGCAACCGGTGGATCAAGTAGTCAGGTCAGGATTTTCTCTATTTTTATCTAGTCTTGTCCAGGTAACTTCCTGGTAATTAAACTAATTGATTTCAGGAGTTTGAGTTTAAGTCCTGTAGTTTTGCATGGGTGATTGTTGATGTTATGTGTTTAATTGTAAATGAAGTGACCCTGTTGAGATTAAATTTATCTGAAAAGGCTCTCTGAAATCACTTCTTAACACTCTTTCAATTTCACACATGGTTTATTGGTGAGAGTGCAATGGTGATTCTCTTGATTACACAGATAATTCTCTCTTTATGAGGCATCTGTCATTGAGACATAGCACTGAGAGATGTAGTATCAGTCCAAATTCCAAAGCAAACATTAAATGTATAGAGCTATGTTGTCCTCTCATTTGTTCTAGGTATAGGACAGGTCACAGCTACTCTGTAGTCTCACGGTCTTTCTTCCCCTAAATGCAGTTTCACATCTGAAATAAGATTTTATTTTAAACTTTCACAAAGCAATAATTGTTTCCTTTTTTTTTATTTGATAGGGTGGTTGTATTTGTCCTGATGGAAGCAGTGGAAATAGACAGGTAATTCTTTTTCTGAGTTTATACTTTCATCTACATAATGGAGTATTTTGAATTAATCACCTCGTACGTATGGACACTTGGTTAACACTAAGTATTATTGATAATTCCATTAGTAAGGACAGAATTATATACAATGAAATAGAAGAATGAGTCCCACTTTAACTGCATAATTACCATTTGGTCACTAACTTTCTATAACTATGCTTGGTAATCCAAATGCTCTGTCAGTTGACTGTTATGTGCTAATTATTCATTAGTTTAAAAAAACACAGTCAATATGCCCGGTAGTAACCACAGAATTTAACTGCATCCAGTTTAGATTCCTTGTCCTTTTCACCAGTGCAATAAAATATTGTGACTAAAATGTCAAAATGTAAAAAATATTTCAAAAGATAATATCTTAAATCAACATTTAAACTGTTCTTTTCCTATAAAGAGGATCACCGCAATTTCATGAACAGTGGCACTGGATAAACTCTTCTCTTAAGCAATGCCTCTGTGCCAGGCATAACCACCAAGGAATGTGCTCACGTTGGCACTATAGACTGGCTTTACCAGGCTTCTGGCTTTCCCAGGTGAACTTGGATTTTAAAGTCACCTATCTTCTACTGGAAAACTTATTTTTGAAGCTTTTATTGAAGCTGTATTTACATAAACCCATTTGAATGGTGCAATATTTTTTTAGTATTCAATTTCAATAAGAATCATATTGTGGATTATTATTTCTATTAAAAAGCATGCTATTTAAACAAACATTGTGTCAAGAAATTACTGCTTTCTGAACTTAACTGTCATTAACACAAGCAACAGTAATTTTGGTTCAGTAAAATAATGCCTCTTTCATGTAATTGAGGCTGAGCAGTAATCATGACCTACATGTTTTCAAATACAGACTAGTCTATTAAAATAACCAGTATCGGAATGTCATTGAGGAAAAACTTCTTTATTTGACGTGTGATTGTAATGCTATATAAACAAATCCATTTACAAGGCAAAAGATGGATGTCTTTATGCAAGTTTTCATTCTAATAGGGCCTTTTTTTCTGCATGCTTAAATTGGTACAAAAGGAGGCTTAGTTTTTAACAGCAAGGCACCACAGCTTGGCCAGGGGGAGGAGAGTGTATTTAGTTGCTACCAAAGAATAATTTTCAACATTAAGAAAATAATACATCTAAATTGGACACATTAGAAAATCAGTTCTCAGTGCAGATGTGTCCACTTTGTAACACAAGAGACTTCTATTTGTTTGTGATAGTATCAGCTGATGGAATTAATTTACTATAAACTAGGTAGCAATAGTCTTGATCTTTGTCTTCACGCAAGAGTAGAGTTCAGTGATCTTTGCAAAGGAATAGACTGAATTAAAAACTGAACTTATTTTCATTTTCTGTCCAGGGTCAATCCTCTACATATGGCAGATTAGCATGTAAACATATTGGCCATGGTAGGCACATTCGTTCCTTTGAATAAAAAAGGCAAAAAGCAAGGTATAGGTAGATGTATATGTATAAATAAACCATTCATAAATCTTACGTGAGAGAGACAGTCATCTATTTCCTTGAAGATTCTTCAGCCCTGGAGGAAAATTCCTGCAAAAAGCTTTCTTCTAAACTTAAAAGCTATGAGTTACGTGAAGGTCTCTTCAAACCTCGAAAAGATTATAAATTAAGCGTCTAAGTTATGAATATTTAAACCATCTTGTTTCAAAGGAAACAATGAGTTTCCTTATGTGGATCCCCAAATTCCTCACACTGCAATTATTCCACTTTTTCTCTAAGCTTCATCCAAAGACAAGAGCTCAGTCTACAAATAGTCTCTGAGGAAGCAATCTAACCATAGAATAATACTTTGTCTGTTTTGTATATATAAAGGGGGTGTGACAGTAATAGTGATGCTATGTACTGGTAAATAGTCTTCTCCTTCAAGTGGTGAGCTGAAAAATCTGCTCTCCTAAACCCTATTTACACTTTGGAAGTTCAATATTCTGGCAATTTTTAAAAACACAATCAGGGTCATGATCATCTATAACACTGTAGAGTCTGCCAGGTATGACATAGGATTCTGTGATTAGAAAGAGTAAAATGAAAAGTTACTATTTCTTTCAGGTCTTTTAACCTGAACAGAAAAGTACCTGCTAAAGTTTTCATTATCTCTAACAAAAATAACCAGTGCCGCCTTTTAATGATTGCAGTAATGTCCTTTTTGAAAGCTCTATTTTGAAAGAATAGAAATTCAGAAATGGACTCACTTAAATGCCTGTTTCCAAGAAAATAGCTAGTCTGTGTTTTCATTTCAGGGAGCCCCAGGTTCTTCATACAGCACATATTCTGGTAACCAGGTAAACATTCAGATAAAATACCCTATTCAGAAGCCCCATCTAAAACCATTCTTGAAGGAGTAGCTAAATATAAACCAATAACCCATTCTGTCTTCTGCACAGGGAGGGCCTTCCTTCTACCCTGGAGGATCCTATGGACAGGTAATTGTTCTTCCTCCCCCACCCAGAGGATAGCACAGATTCCCATCATCCTGGTTCCTTCACTCCCGATATTGTGGGTGCCATGACATATGATAATTACAGACCTGACAGTTTTCTCCTAGAGTAGAAAACTTAACCCTGATGTGGTGAGAGGTTTGACACAGAACAGTACAGTTTCCTTGCAGAATTCATTTTTCAGCAGGCTAAGAAATTTACTGGTGGAAGACTTCTTCCACTTGAACAATATTGGTCTTGATTTTTATTTAGGTACATAAAAGTTAGCTCAGAATTGGCAGAAAGCGTGTACGCTGAGAACCAGATACACTGGTATTTAAATACTCACTTGTCTGCAAGAAAATAACTGGTCTGTGTTTTTCTTTCAGGATGGCCCAGGTTCTTCCCACAGCTCTTACTCTGGTAACCAGGTAAATATTCTGGTCACTCTGCCTATATAGGAGCGGTCTGAAAGTCTTCCTTGAGTGAACATTTCAACTACAAAACAGTAAATGTTTGTGTTTTCTGTACAGGGAGGGTCTTCCTTCTATCCTGGTGGATCTTATGGACAGGTAAGCATTCTTCCTCGTCTGTAAAGATAACAGATTTCTGTTATCTTCTTTCCTACATTCACCATATAGTGACTGTTGAGAAATATAACACCCAAGAACTGAATCCACTTTTTGTAACTTACAACATGAAGTCCGCAGAGGAAAAGACTAAATTGTGTTTACAACTTCCATGGAATGATCTTTCATCCAGTTAAGAAAATCAGTGATAAAAAGTTCTTTAACAATATTAGCCTAAATTGAGAGTCAGATACATTGCTATTTACACCATCCTGTTTGCAAGAAAATAGCTAGTCTGTGTTTTCATTTCAGGGAGCCCCAGGTTCTTCATACAGCACATATTCTGGTAACCAGGTAAACATTCAGATAAAATGCCCTATTCAGAAGCCCCATCTAAAACCATTCTTGAAGGAGTAGCTAAATATAAACCAATAACCCATTCTGTCTTCTGCACAGGGAGGGCCTTCCTTCTACCCTGGAGGATCCTATGGTCAGGTAGTTGTTCTTCCTCCCCCACCCGGAGGATAGCACAGATTCCCATCATCCTGGTTCCTTCACTCCGATATTGTGGGTGCCATGACATATGATAATTACAGACCTGACAGTTTTCTCCTGGAGTAGAAAACTTAACTTAACCTTGATGTAACCTACTGGTGTGAGGTTTGACAGAGAACAGTGCAGAATGGTATCCGCAGTTTCCTTGCAGAATTCATTTTTCAGCAGGCTAAGAAATTTACTGGTGGAAGACTTCTTCCACTTGAACAATATTGGTCTTGATTTTTATTTAGGTACATAAAAGTTAGCTCAGAATTGGCAGAAAGCGTGTACGCTGAGAACCAGATACACTGGTATTTAAATACTCACTTGTCTGCAAGAAAATAACTGGTCTGTGTTTTTCTTTCAGGATGGCCCAGGTTCTTCCCACAGCTCTTACTCTGGTAACCAGGTAAATATTCTGGTCACTCTGCCTATATAGGAGCGGTCTGAAAGTCTTCCTTGAGTGAACATTTCAACTACAAAACAGTAAATGTTTGTGTTTTCTGTACAGGGAGGGTCTTCCTTCTATCCTGGTGGATCTTATGGACAGGTAAGCATTCTTCCTCGTCTGTAAAGATAACAGATTTCTGTTATCTTCTTTCCTATACTGCCCTTGAAAGAAGGAAAACTCTTGAGGGAACCAAAATAATAAACTTTTTTTTTATTTTCTGTACAGGGAGGGTCTTCTGCCTATGACAGCAGCAGTGAATCCTATGGTCAGGTAAATACTCTTTTTTTTTTTTGTCTTTTTATAAAGGGTGCTGAGGGCTAATATCCTGGCTCCTATATACAGATATATTCTGTAATTTGGCTCTCACTATATTTTGATGAAGGTGGGGTTTTTATTTGCAGAGTAAATTTGCATATGCTTTTAACTAAGTAGCCTGAAAGTTTGTAGGGGAGTAAAAAGTGAGATGACTTCAGCCATTAAAGCTTATTTTCCTCAACAATGCTAGCTTTGAATTACCTGCAAGGTGAAGGTGTCTTCAAAAGTGGAAATAGAATTTGAGTTAAAAATATGATAGTGTTTTACAGGGACATAATTATGAGTTGCCCAATAGCCATTCTGATAACTAAATGCATATTCCTATTTTTTAAATCTCCCCAGAAGGAGATGCCTATAGTAAGTGTCAAAAAAAAAAAAGTCTCTTTGCAATATGTAAAAGATCTGTGTTTTCTGAACAGGGTGGATCTTCTACATACAGTGGTGCTGGATCTTCCACATCTAGTGGTACTGCAGCTTATGGTCAGGTAAATATTATTTGTCTTATACATCAAAAGCTTAAGCTTTCTGTGTTGATTCTTATGTGTACTGAGTTCCATATTTCAATTCTTTTTAAGTCATGACCATAGAAATGCCATTTTACCTTTTGTTTCTCTTGACTTTTATTTACCTCTTTACAACTCCAAATGCTTCCATAATGGAGGGAAGGTGATGCGCTATATACACTATCCTGCTCACTATGCCACTGTGACTATTCAATGCTTTAACTACTTTATTGTTCATGCATTAGCTCAATCAAAAGGAAAATATTTTGTGTCTTTACTTTACACACCTGCTTATGCAGAAGCTGTTGAAAGTTGAATGCACATACTATATTTGAAGTCTGTATTTATTGATCTGAATTTATGCTTACAAATACTTAAAGGGAGGGTGCCAGGGGGATGGGACCAGTCTTTTTTCAGTGGTGCCCAGTGATAGGACAAAAGGGAACGTGCACAAACTTGAACATAGGAAGTTCCATCTTAACATGAGGAGGGTCTTCTTTACTTTGAGGGTGGCAGAGCACTGGAACAGGCTGCCCAGAGAGGTTGTGGAGTCTCCCACTCTGGAGACACTCAAAACCCGCCTGGACGCTGTCCTGTGCAACTTGCTGTAGGTGACCCTGCTCTGGCGGGGGGGTTGGACTAGATGATCTCCAGAGGTCCCTTCCAACCCTGACCATTCTGTGATTCTGTGTGATTCTGTGAATCTCATTGTGGGATCATGCTGTAGGAACCATCTTATGTTTTGTTTAGCAATACATTTCAACCAGCCAAAGTCATATAGAATTATTTATTAAAAATTATAAGACATATAATCCAGATTGCTTTTTCATAGAAAATTGTGTCGTGTTGCTACTTCTAGGGCAGGATCTAGAAAGAAAGCATAGATAATGTAAAGAATGGTTAATTTTGCAAATCAACTTTATCTAAAATTTTTCATTATGAAATGGATATTTACAAGGAGGGTTTTTTTTTTAACTACTGCTTAAGCAACACGTAAAGTTATGTATTTTTTCTTTTCTTGCATATTCCCTGGTTTAGGTAAAATTGGAGATTCTAAGTGGCTGGTTATTTTTATACTTCTATTTTATATTCTCCACAAGTAAGATTATTTAAGATATGCATATGATATGAAAATCAATGTTTTTTCATTATTTTACAGGATTCACCTTCCATAGGAGCCAGTGAACCTGATGACAGTGTAAGCATTTCTTCTCAAGTATATCAATATCAGAATTTACTACCTCTTAAAGTGTCTAGGTGCTTACATGGACCTTTACCTTATCTCATCATCCTATCTTCAACAGCTTCTTCACAGTACATTCTAATCATCTGTGTTGTTTAGTAATTTTCTGTAATACCTTCTCTGAAATTATATTGTTTCTATAGATAAAGGAAAATGTAGCTTTAAATTATGTCACATTTTTGTGTTATGGTATGATAAGAACTGCACAAATTAAAATTGCAGCTACAACAGTTCCGACTTGCAACAAACAGACTTTTTTTTTAATCAGTTATTAGAAGTAGCATTTACAAAGGAAGCTCTCTTCCTTTATTTCACAATTTCCATTGAAACTCAATATTAGTATATGCTCATGGTATATAAAACAACCAGATACATCTTACTTCCAGCAATTTATTTTGGCTACATTTTCACTGAGTTAATTTAATACAATAACGCTAATTTAACTACAAGAACAGTACTATCGATATGTCAGATCAGCCATTCTTGTTCTTAAGGGCTATTTTTTGTGATTTATTTCCTTAATAGTATATTCCATATATGTTTACTATTCTGGACTCTCATAACAATTCCCATAAATTAAGACTTTCAAACTTAATTGCTCTTAAAATAGAGATTTATTTTAAAATTCAACTTTTCCCTGTTTTTTTGAGAAAACACATCGACCCTTAATCGTTATCTCATTTTATTCTTTTTCTACAATACAACTTCCTTTATCAACACTGCACAGACTAGTTCCTTCTCTTTCCATCTCCAATTCACACTACACTTCATTTGTGTTTTTCCAATGCCAGACATGTAAGATTCAAGTTCCTTCATCTATATATTGCATAGGAATGGTCTGTTTTCATGCAGTGTGGTGAGAACTGCTTGCTTTTCTATTCAAGAACATGCATTTCCTCCTGACTAAAATATATTTCCTATTAATTCTGGTGAAGCTGTTTATAAAACTTCTAAAGTTTAATGTCTCATTTTCTCAGAGTCTTGAGTAATTGTACTTTACCTGGATTTCTAATAAGTCTGTTTTCCAGTGTCCTGGTTAGTAGAAAATTGTTCTCCACAAATTTTTATTAATTCAGCTGTGTGCTTCAGCCACCAGTATATTGTGTCTTTGGTTTCCACACACTTTCTGTATCAAAATCTTTTTGTGGATATTCAGCAAAGCTAAAATATGATACCACAGAGGGCCCCAAGGCCCTCTGAAAGAAACTGAGGTATGAAAAAACCTAGGGTATAACAACATCAGAGTACCACTGAGGTCCTACAAGAACCAAGACAGCTTTTAAAGTGCTGATATCTTCCCCAATAGCATTCTAAGAAGAAATAGCATAGAGATGTGATCTCATTGCTTTATTACGCTGTATCAGGATTCAGTTTTCCAAATAAAGAAATGCCGTTCTCCAGAAATGAGCAGAGAAGAAATTTGAAAGAATGCTGCTTATCCTACAGCCTACATCTTTAACCTTCCCAACCACACAAACAAGCAGTAGTTTTCTTTGCCTTCCACCCTTGCTTAGAAAAAAATAGAAATATTTGCCGTGCAATAACTAGATTCTAATATTTTTTTAGTATTCCAGCTCACCATCTGGCAGCCGGCAGAGTGAAAGGGTAAGCATTCTTTCCTTACATATTGCCAAGGTGTCTGACACAGTGCTTGGCAACTACTAGCCACATAAAGTGCTGGTGTGGCAGCTTCCAGCGTGGGATAGAAAGTCCTCAAGCACAGAGGGAATGATGATGTGGCTAAAGTGTTAAATTACTGCTAGAAATCCCAACTGATGCCGAGGTGTGCTCTTGAATCTGGCAAACACAGTAGTACAATTTACTTGTTCAAGTTCTTGTGCTTTTTTACGCATTGCCTGACTGCAAAAGGCTTCACTACCATGATTTGTCCAGCATTTATTCTAAGTGAAACCCTTTGTTTTGTTGTGCTGCATGACTGACTTACGAGTGCTTCCATTTTCCCATCATTTTTACATGGCACCCATTTTATTTATTTTAATAAGAATTAAATGACACAGACTGAGAAATTATTTTGTTGGAGATAGAAGAACTCTTTAATCGTTGTATCCAAAAGAATATCTTTCACCAAAAGACCAATTATCAACAGGCATAAAGGGTCATGTGCTGTTTTATACAGAAAGACATTTTTTGTTGTTCTTGAACAATCCGTGAGAGAAAAGTAAGGAATGTGGACAAAGAGTGTTCAGCTTCCATCCTGACCTTTCCATACTACAAAAGAAAGGAAGTTTTTTGTTTTTTCATGTAATTTCAATACATTTTTCCAGGATTTTTATTCCCCAGGAGGCAGCCAGTCAGGTGGACATGTAAGCATCTATTTTATTCATTATTTGCAGTTCCATTCCAAAATGGCTCTTCTATTTAAAAATTATCCTGATGAGTAAATTATACCCAACTGTTTATCTCGTAGAACTTCTCATGACATCTGTCATCATGTCTTGTGAAAGCAAATGGCAAACTGTTTAAAAATAATAATTAAAAAAAAAAAGTGTGCATGACTATTCAACAATATAGTCTCGTTTCCCAGAAGCCATTTTAAACAAAAATAAATTTGGTCTACTTTTTGCAGGGATCATCTTCTCAAGGTGGTGGCTACTCCAGTGGACAGGTAAACACTAACTCTTTGTATTTTTGACCTTAAGTATCTGTTATAAAAAAGCTTAAGTCCTCATATTTTATTATAGCAATTTTTTTTCCTGGAGCAAGATTCATTTGGTACTCAAACACCTTTTCCTTATATATCTCTCTGTAAAAGTCCACGTGTAAGCAAAGCGGGCAAGATATAATTCATGTGTTAAATGATGTTCTAACACCAGGAAACAAATGAAAGTAATAATTTTTTTGTATTAATTTCTATTTTAAAATAGAAATTTATTATAATTATTTTAAAAAATATATAAATTAAGTTATTTTTATTTTTTTTTCAGGACTCATCCTCATCCGGAAGCAGCCAGTATGGTGGGCAGGTGGGAAATTTTTCTTCAGTGTTGTGTTGTTTTGTTTTGTTTTTTTTTCCCCAATGTATATATTTCAAGAAAATATTACCAGATTGGTAATACCTAAGTTTCCAGACTACTGTGGGGTTTTTTTATCCTTATTGATCTTTCTATAGATAAAATTGATTTCCTAACCAGATAGATCTTTTCAAATGCAGTTTAGAGAGTAAAAGGCAATACGTTGTAATCAAATATACGCGTCAAACATAAAGAAAATCTTTTAAATGAAAATATAACATTTACAGGGTTCAACTTCTTCAGGAAGCAGCCAGTCTGGTGGACAGGTAGGCTTTTCTTTCTCCACAGCGTTCAGTTGTGCTAGTGTCAGGCACTCACAATTTACTTTGCGTACCTTTCCTTCACAAGAACTATTTTCCTTCACCACTGGCCCAAAGCCCACAGGCCCAAAGCCTCAGAAACACATTATTTTCTTTTTCCATATCATTCAGACATCCCACAGGCCAGAGTAGCCAGTAGTAACTGTCTGAATGGCAGTTGTAGTTGAGTATCTGTATCTGCTTTGGTGCTAAACGTTTTTCTTCTTACACGTTTCCTGTGGATTGAATGTGGAAAGTGAATCCCTGGCCACATCTCAGTTTTATCAGAGTAGAAACCACCTCTTTTCTGCAATATCTGTAACATGAAAGAGTACTGCATGCATTCCGGGTGCTCTGGCCTCTCGGGTAAAGGGGAGGGATAGGGGGTGGGGGTAGATTTCTGTAGTACTACTCAGAATTTTTTACTCATCCTTTTGATGAGTAAGGTTTTTAAGGTAGAGATTGTAGATAACAAAATTAGAAGGCTTTTGCCCCATCAGAGTAATAAGTGCAGGAATAGTTGCATAGGATGAAGAGAACAAAAAATAGACTAATTTTTAAAAGTTGAGCACTTGGGCAGTTATGAATGTAACTTTATGGCTTGCATAGCTGAGATGGTAGAAATAATTTTAATTGTAACTGGAGTTCCTTTCAGTCCTGTGCTCTTGATATCTTAAATATTTTCTGCATTCTTTACAGGGTGGATGTGATTGTTCTGGGGCAAGTTCTGTAAGTGTTATTTGTTCATTACATGTTTTCTTTTACTAAATTATTTAACTGGAAAAATTATCTGT
This sequence comes from Anarhynchus alexandrinus, assembly GCA_008711295.1. Lineage (NCBI taxonomy): Eukaryota > Metazoa > Chordata > Aves > Charadriiformes > Charadriidae > Anarhynchus > Anarhynchus alexandrinus. Next base: position 8,518,679 of record VUYV01000002.1, read on the forward strand.
GATCCTATTTATTTCTAACTTATTTATTTGAATGTACTCTTAATTTTATATTCATTGTTCTTTTGGTGACTTACATATTACTGACATGGTAGGAGTTATTTCTCATTAAGCCAAGATGAAGAATTCGGAATCACAGAATCATTTAGGTTAGAAAAGACCTTTAAGACCATTGAGTCCAGCTGTTGACCTAACACTGTCAAGTCTACCACTAAACCATGTCCCTAAGCACCACATCCACACATCTTTTAAATACCTCCAGGGATGGTGACTCAACCACTTCCCTGGGCAGCCTGTTCCAATGCTTGGTAATCCTTTCAGTGAAGAAATTTTTCCTAATATCCAATCTAAACCTACCCTGATGCAACTTGAGGCCACTTCCTCTTGTCCTATTGCCTGTTAGCTGGGAGAAGAGACTGACCCCCACCTCTCTAGAACCTCCTTTCAGGTAGTTGTGGAGAGCAATAAGGTCTCCCCTGAGCCTCCTTTTTTCCAGGCTAAACAATGCCAGTTCCCTCAGCCACTCCTTATAACACTTTTGCTCTAGACCCTTCACCAGCTTCATTGCCTTTCTTTGGATGCGCTTCAGTACCTCAATATCTTTCTTGTAGTGAGAGGCCCAAAACTGAACACAGCATTTGAGGTGGGGCTTCACCAGTGCTGAGTACAGAGGGATGATCGCTTCCCTAGTCCTGCTCACCACACTATTTCTGTTACAACCCAGTAACCCCCAAAGTTGGCAGCAAGGTGTTACCATAAAAATATTTAGAGATGTGTATCTCTTCTCAAAAAAAAAAAGTAAAAAAAAAAAATTTGATCACATTGAATAGCAGAATTAATTGACAAAAGATCTATCATGAAGGGAAGCTAAAATAATATCATCTACAAAACTGCCAACCATCAAAAGTTGTCTGAGAAATCAATGTTTACCAAATTTTAAAAAAAAACAACAAACAAACAAACAACTAAATCAAAACAAAACTGAGCCACTTCTTATTTGTGCTTTTAAGTCCATATGAAATTATTTAAAGACTGAGAAACAGGGTAATACATGCTTTCCAAAGCAAATCATGTGTGGTCAATCAACATCTAGTACGTAAAGGATATTCCTGCACCTTGGGCAGTGTTCCTATTTTCTAGACAATTAGTCATGGGTAGCTACAAAATGATACTTTGTGATTTATGGTCTTCCAGGACAAAAAAAGACTATTTGTTATCTTGGCAAATTAAGAAAAGTAAGCGAAGTGTAAGTGTAATTCAATTTCAGACAGGGATAGTCTTCCTTTAAAATACCATAGAACAGGCATTAAGGTTTTGTTTAATTTATGATCAAAGACAAAGCCTAATTTTTCTTTTTTGTTTTCTCCCTCCCTCCCCCCCCATCTCCCTCCCTTACAGGGTGGATCCCCTACCTTAGTCAGAAGTGACTCCTCTGCAAATGTAAGCAATGTTCAGCTTTTAAGTGTGTTTGTTTTGTCAATATAATGGCTAGAGAGGTTAAAAAGAATCAGTACCAAATAGATTGTCATACACTTGTGAAAATAACCTACTTTAGTTTTACAATTAAAAATACACACAGGACATTCCCAAGACCAGTTCTGCTCATCATGTGTTAGAAAGTCATGCCACGTATGTCACTGGAGCTCTGTATGTGCTGCACTAAAGGGAGAAAAAACTTTTGGGTGGTTTTGTATCTAGCGCAGAACTCTGGCATTTTTACCAGACTGCTAACTGATATAAAGCTGGCTTGAACACAGATACATATACGTACCATACAAAAATTAATGTTACATGATAAACAGGACTGGTCTTGTGCTCCCTTGTAGGAAGGAGGAATGTGTATATATCTGCAGTCAGGAAAATATTCTTACCCACCTGTGTTCTACATCCTTCATATTATTGATGTCAGAATTTGTTTCCTTTGAAACATCCAATTGGGACTGATTTTTTTGTTTTTTACTGACATTCTACAATTTAGTTTAATCTGAAAGGCATCCAATTAATTCATTCCAAGACCACTCCATGATGCAAAACAAACTACAGTGAGTGGGGACTATCAGGAGATTTGTCTCAAAGGCACATTCCTGATTTATGCTTTAACACACAGATGCACCCTGTACCTCAGCACGGGAGAATGGCTTTTGCATACTGAATGTAGATCTTAGTTCTCCCCCAACTACATGTTGCAGCTCATCTCAGACCATTGTCTTTAATGTCTTCTTTACAGGGCGATTGAAAAGTAATTTTACACAATTAAGATTCCTTATGAAGGACACATTTCTGATAGATGCTTGACATTATATACTAAACACAAAACAGTTTCATTTCTTTATGAGCTTAGCAGATCTTCTGGAAGCTCAAAATACTCAAAAGATAGTACCTCAAAAGGTAGTACTCTGTAAGAATGAATATTAAAAGCTTTTTGTGGGGATGTCATTCTTCAGTGTGCTGATTTTAAACGGAAAGAAATAAGCTGCCTATCCAGTCAGATCCTTTGAAGTGAAATAACTGGTATTTCCTTTCTGAAAAGGCTCTGGAGGCAGCCATTCTGGTGGACAGGTAAATTTTAGATGTATTAACAAAGTAGGGAAGGCTACATTTTACATTTTGAGTGGATTTTAAACCCAAGCAAAAAAAGTTTAAAATATAAATATACATACTGCTGTCCTTCAAGAAGTTTTGCTTTTAAATAGTTCTGTTAGAGAAAAATAACTGGTTTCTTTTTATTTTTTCCCCCCCCAGGGCTCATCATCTTCTGGAGGCAGCCAGTACAATAGCCAAGTAAGCACTCATTCGAAAAGGAGACCCAGTTTGCCACTTCTGAAAATTATGGTTATTCATAAATTCAATTAAATTCAGTTTTCATATGGGAACTGTTTAAAGAGCAAATACTTAGTAAATGAAATTCATCATTTAGTTTGATGTCCTAAAAATTATACATGATGGCTTTTTTAGCAAATGGTGCCCTTGTTTTTGTGAAACTTACATAATGAAGTCACACAAAAAATAGGTGTGGAGAAAGAATGAATCAAAATGTAGCATTTTTGATTCCTAGTGGACCTAATTCCATTAAGAAGAAAAATTAAATCCAATCTCCCCTCTTTAAAGAGATTATTTCTTGTATGAAGTTTCAGTGAACTTCCTTAGTTTGGTTTTCAGAGTCCTGTTAGGTGGCCAATCTTTCACTGCTAGCTTTGGTCCAGGATTCGGCTTTCCAAATAAAGAAATGCCATTCTACAGAAATAAGCAGAAAAAGAACTTGAAAGAATGCTACTTTAACCTTTCCAACAAGTCACACAAACAAAGCAGTAGGGGTTTTTGCCTTCCACCCTTGCTTAGGAATTCAGGTATTTCCCCAGGTTGTAAGGCTTGAACTCTAGTTATTAACACATACTGAAAGTCCTGCTCACCTGCCTTCACTCTTACCTTGCTGTCTTGCTCCTATTGTCCTGGGAGTGTCATGTTTTGTTTTAAGGATATCATACAGCAGGTAATTCAATTATTTGGTATTCTTTACAGGGTTCATATTCCTCTGGAGCTAGCCAGTATGGTGGATATGTAAGCTCTTACTTTTAATATTTTATATGATATATTTGTTTTACCATTATTTGACTCTTATCAAGTAAAGGATTATCCAGATAGCTATCTCAATTTAATATTTCAAGAAACTTTATAGTAATCTATTGTCTGTAGTAATATTGTGAATTCAAGTAAGACAAAAATATAGTTTATTCTGGGAAGGTTACAAACAGTGAAATAACAAAATACAGGTGTCTTTGCTGCTCGTCTCCATGAATTAGATATTCAGAAATAACTTATTTTCAATATTTTTCCAGGGGCCATCTTCTTATGGAGGCAGCCATTATGGTGGACAAGTAAGCATTAGTAGTCCCCACTTTTGTAGTTTTGACCTATGCGAGCTTGTAGTTTATTCATCGTCTACTTGGCTGTCTACCTTAGCTTTATTTATCTTAGTCTAAAATCTTCTCAGTAAATATTTCTCTGTAGTGTTGTGGTGCTATGGTGATTAAACAAAACAAGTTCAGATGAAGACCATTATGTAAGACTAAGAAAAAATAGAATGTGAAATGCACGGTTGACTCAAACTGGCTCATTAAATTTGTGGGACTAGAGGTCATGTCTTTCTGAAATAAATTAGTACTTCATGAAGCTGACCAAAATTTTTAAAAGCCTCATTAGATGATTCTGTGATTCTGTGAAATGGGTGCAAAGAAGTTTCAGTTTCCTTTTTTGTTGATATTCAGGGTTCACCTTCCTCAGGAGGCAGCCATCACGGTGGACAGGTGAGAATTCTTCCCTTGTAGTGTTTACTACTTTATCCAAAAGACTTGGTAATTCTCTGTGTAAAAGAACATTTTAAGGAGACGGATTTTTTTTCCCATGTTTTATTTAATTTATTGCCAGGTATATAGTAGTTATAAATGTATGTGATACAAAGCCACAGGGGAGTTTTTAGGAGATGTAATTTCTGGTGCATCATGGTAAAAGCAAATGAGTCTTACTCCTTTTTGCACAGTCTGGTTCAGTCCACTCAGTTTTCCACTGAAATAAATTAGGTACCTCTCCTTCATATGGAGCATGGTTTAAAGGATTACTATGACATGGATGTAGAGATCATTTAATTCTATTTGTTCAGGGTTCACCTTCTTCAGGAGGCAGCCAGTATGGAGGACAGGTGAGAATCTCTTTCTGTGTAGTCCTTATCCTAACACCCAGCTTCCACATCAAAACTTGATACTTCTCTGTTGACTGAAAAAAAAAATATTTTGAGTAAACTTTGTTAATCTGGTAATAGATGACCAGGTATCTAAAGATATATGATCTGAAACAATACAAAAACTATGAATGGCCAGCACTTCTGTTGTATCACAGTAAATGCAGTTTTGGCCTTGTTCTATTCTCTGACCTGCCCTCATTCTGGACCCATTTCCCTTCTGCTGCTGTCATGGTTTCTTAGCTCTAACAGTAAGGAGCGGCTGGAAGCAGACTGCATTCCTCTTCTACCTTAACCTGTGGAATACCTCACTTCCTTCAGTAAAATGCAATATAAGAGTTGATATTAGAGAAAGCAGTATGTCTCAGGAGGGCAATAGGGAACAAGGTCAGGAGTTGCTAAGAGGTGTTCCATGCCCTTGTGAAATGAAAGATGATGTACAGGGTTCCTAGTGTTGCCTAGTGGCATAGCCTTTAGTATGGAGTTAAATCCCCAACAAATTCATCCTTGGCATCTGAAAACATTTATTGTCAGATTTATTGGAGAGAGAATTCGTGGAGAAAGACATTTTCAGTCCAAATACGGGCTAGGTATAGACTAGGTATATAATCCTAATAGCTTATGATCAGTATTATGGAAGATTTGTGTGTTACAGACCATCCCTAATTTGCATAGAACACATAAAGGAATAGGTTGAGTGTTTATCTTTCGGTAATCTTTCATTGTACAACAAAGAAAATAGTCTTTCTTTCAAAAACCCTGAAATAAGCTTTTTGATAGAGAAATAATTGGCACCTTTGCTTCAGGGTCCATCTTTCTCAGGTGGCAGCCATTATGGAGGACAGGTGAGACTTGTTTTTCTATTTATGGGTTGTTTTTTCCATCGTTCACCTTTCTCTCTTTTTCTGTTTTGTGAAAAATAGACTATTTTACAAAGGGGTGGCTTACAGCAAAATGGTGTTTAGGCAGAATAGATGAATATGTGACCTTCTGCTGTGTCAGCCCACTCAGGCAAGTAAAACATAGGAGGCTGCCCTGAGCACACAGTCCAGTGCAGCAGCACTACTCACACCTGCCTGAAGCTGACTTTGATTTAAACTATATTGTGTAGCCATTGTAAAGGCCAATAGATTTCAGTAAGGTTATAAAAGAAGTGTTCACATTCCTGTGAGGCTTAAATCCATGAAGACAAATAGAAGAGTGTTTTTCTGTGATGGGTCATAAGTTAAAGAATGTGCAACAAGTATAAATGCTTTCTCATTTCTTTAGGGTATAGCTTCTTCAGGAAGCAGCCAGTATAGTGGACAGGTAAAATTTCTACTTTCATAGTATTTGCAGTTTTGGTACACAGTTCATTAGGAAAACTGACCCGTATTTTTTTGCAAAAAAAAAAAGAAAAAAAGAACGTTCTGAGAAAGAACAGACTGAGAGAGGATTGTTAAGTACGGGTCTGTTTGGTATGTCAGATCATGATGTGAGCAAATGATACAAGGGCCTGTGTGACTGCGTGGAAATACTTCCTTAAACAGAGCATGGTTCTAAGAAGCCAATTTTTGTTGTTATGTTTAAACAGAAGCAATTTGAAAAACTAATGACCACAGAGAACAAGTGAGAATATTACTAAGTAACACAGGAATAATTAGTTACCCATTTTTTCCAGGGCTATTCTTCAGGAGGCAGCCAGTATGGTGGACAGGTAGGCTTTTCTTCCTCCACAGCGTTCAGTTGTGCTAGTGTCAGGCACTCACAATTTACTTTGCGTACCTTTCCTTCACAAGAACTATTTTCCTTCACCAGTCTCCATTTTGCCCAGTGCCTCAGTAACGCGTTATTTTCTTTTTCTGTTATTCAGACATCCCGCAGGCCAGAGTAGCCAGTAGTAACTGTCTGAATGGCAGGTATATTTGAGCTTCTGTACCTGCTTTGGTGCCAAACATTTTTCTTCTTACACATTTCATGCAGATTGAATGTGGAAAGTGAGACACTGAATGGTGAACTCCTGACCACCTCTCAGTTAATTTTATCAGAGTAAAAATCACCTAGTAGGCCTCCACTGGAAGTCATCTTTAGTATTTTCTGTAACATCTGTAGCATGAAAGAATACTGCATGTATTCCAGGTGCTCTGGCCTCTTTACAAAAAAAGAAAACCCAAAATATTTTCTGTAGTACTGCTTAGAATTTTTTACTCATCCTTTTGGTAAGGATTTTCCTGTAAGTTTTAAATGAGAAAACAGAAGATTATATTTAAAAATTTGACCAGTAAGTGCACAGCTAGTCTGAAAGGACAGTAGAGAGAGAAAGAAACTACTTTTTAGATGGAGCTTGGTGAATCTATGGGTAGGATTTTATAGTCTGTTTTCTTGCAGTAGCAGAATGTGAGTTTGATTTACTAATTCAGAGGCCTCTTCCAGTCATAGACTTGGGAAAATAAGTTTGGTTGTATTTTATACAGGGTGGATGTGTGTGCCCCGGTGGAAATGCAGTAAGTATTCTTTATCTTTGTATATTTTTCATAGCATGCATACATACTGGAAAATTCCCAAGGAACTACATTTCTTGAAATAATTTTGTCTGTAACTTTATATGTATGATGAAAGTTTTTTTCACATTGTGCTAAAATAAGAAATTTTGAACCTGCTAAGGACAAAAACATTAAGTGACTTGAAACTGTAGTATTCTATTCAAAACTAGCTACTCAGATGAATTTCTATTTTCAAAGAAATACATGGGAAATAAATTGCACTTTCCTCACCCTGGATTAAACAAGTAGTAATGTTCTCCAGTATCTATGTTAAAGAAAACTAGTCCTAATTCTGTAAAATATCCAGACATGAAAAACTGCTTCAAAGCATTCAATTTCTTTTGGTTTGTAAGAGAGGCCTGGGACTTCTCTAAGAACCTGTTTCCCAAATATCTCATAGTATATCTGCTGGGTTTTGGACATGTGTGTGTAATAATGCTTTTCTTATGATGGTTATTAACAGTATGAATGAATTAGAGAAACTTAGATTTAAACTCTTAGCCCAAAATGCTTCCAAGTGGGAGCAGAGCAACACATTTAAAGACTTAAAGCTATTTCCATTTTTCTGTCTAATTAGTATATTCCCTATACTTTTGTAAATACTTAAAAAAAAACAAAAACAAAAACACACACCCCCCTGTTTTGCTGAAATTAAGCTTATTTGCTTTAGAGGGGAGGGTTCAGTTATCTGTTGTCTCAGTATAGTCAAAATTGCTTAGATGACTACTTTTCTTTCTCGGATTATGAGAAACCCACATGCCATAAGTATACCATTTATGGTATACATGCCATTTCTGATTCTCAGAAGTGCTGAAAACAACATATAAATTACCAGCTTACTTCTCTCTGCAATCAAATAATCTCAAGGAGTAAGGGTGAATCGAAACTAAATCCTTTACTTGTTTAATCTACCAAACAGAAAGGGATCCTAGTAGTCAGTGTAAATTACTTGATCATTGAAATAGGTCAATATGTTCTCGGTTTTCCTCTGCATGACATTGAATGTAATACAGAGTAAACATTGGGGGGTTTTTTTGTTGAATACAGGGCTCTTTTGGAGGAAACAGCTACCATGGTGGACAGGTAGGCAATTTGTCTTTAACATTTACACAGCTTAGCTCCTCAGGAACAAACATGGCTTAGTTGCCATATTTGCCCAGAAGCATTTAAATATTGACTTCAGTTTAGTCACAGAGATGGGGACAATAATTCCAGACAGTGCATGTGGCTTTTATTGAATCACTCTTGATCTTTCTATATACCAGAGCCAAGCTTCTACTTTGTAGTTATAGAAGCTTTCTTACCCTCCAAAAAATGCTGAAGAATAATTCACAGGATTCATCTCATTGCATAAACCACTAATATGATGTTCGGATAAGTAGCTATTTGCTACTGCACTAATAACTATGTAAAGTTCTTCCAGTTAATCAGTGTCATGAGTGTTTAGATGAGGTACAGGGTTTTTTGATGCCAGGTGGTATTTAAAAAAATTTTATACAAAAATGTCGCATTCTTTTTACAGGGTTCATCGTATTCTGGAAGCAGCCAATATGGTGGACAGGCAAGCAACTCTTCTTTGTTTTCAAGATCTTCTTCCTACTTGCGATTTATTAAATGAAAAATATGATGCAGTGCATATACTGCCAGTCCATTTTTCAGTGTCATTTTACTCTTGATAAATATCTGAAAACAGGGACTGTTTGTCAATAACTGAAATGGAGTAGCATGAGCAAAGTTCAATTTAAAGAAACTGCATAGATCATAATTTTAGGTTTTTTACCTCAGAATGCCTCTTATCTCAAGTGATAATTTTAATTAACCACTTTTATGTTTCAATTTCACACTGCTATGACACCAGTTCAAAATCTATTTTCTGTGTTAGTCTTCAATTATATTGAAATTATCCTTTTTTTTTGGCATTTGTTTAGATTAAATACTGGAAATTTGGTACAAAATATACCAATAGATATTGCTTAGGAAATATAAATTCTGGTGCATTACCCACATTACCACAATAATACTACTTTCCTCATCTTCAGCTGCAATTTGAGTCTCTTGCTGTAAGCAGCTCCCTATGTACCTTTTATAGACTTAGTAGTTTGTCACTGATCACAAAATCTTACTAGCCCAAATAGTTAACAGATGTGATGGATGGCTATCTAATAAGAAGGTGGAACATATTTTTCATTAGTATTACTCTGTTTGCAATGTTTCACTCTGCCATACTAAAAAATAACTTAATTTCTTTTTACTCCATTGGAAAGCATTTGAGTTCAGTATTGCTCTATTAAGAAGATCATTTCTTGTAGCATGGAGAGGATTTTAACAGCTGCAAAACAAATTTTTCCTAACTTACTTATTTGGAATAATAAGGATGCTCTTACAATAATACACATGGTGCTCTCTCAGCACCTTTGACCTAGCAGAAAATCGCAAATAAAGTAGATTGACTTTTTTTTCCTCTTGAACAGAACCATACTTACAGACACTTTATATCTGTATATTTATGTCAGAGAATAGTCTTAGCAGATGTTTTGTGACTATTTGCCAAATTTACTACTTTCAACTGTTAGGGAACTTAGCGGAATTAAGTCAGAAGTCTTTCACTGCATCTTTTTAGATTAATATACTTGCCAGATTTTTACTGAGATCTCCTGTCAAAAGTTCCTTCTGTGATGTTTCATTCTGCAAAAAAAAAAAAAAAAAGAGTAACTGCTGTTATTCTGCCAATGCATAAGCACTTAAGTTTCCTGTGATTTTTTTTAATAGGGATCTTCTCCTTCAGGAAGCAGCCAGTATGGCGGGCAGGTGAGTATTTTCCCTTCCCTCCTAACTCTTTCCCTGTACTGTCTGGATCAGGTCAGTTTATTGATGCTGAAAGATACGTTCATTAGGCCATTTTACTGAGCTTAAATAGTTGAGGAAATACCAATTAAAGCTGTTTAAGCAAGCTGAATAAATGAATTGGTTACAATTCTTACAGTAATTCTTACACAGAATTACTGCTCTGTGTAAAACTATAATTGCTATACTGTGTTTCATAACAATGCTTTCTTGATTCAGAATAACAAATTGCCATTGTTTTGGTATGCAGTAGATAGCTTAAGTTTTACGTACTCCAGTTACTTTTTGTTTAAACAACATCCAAATAAGTTCATACTAAGTACTGCACAAATTGTCTCAAGACAGTGATAGAAGATTTTTTTTCATTCAACTAATAGATGTTTAATTGACTTCTTACAGGGCTCATATTCTGCAGGCAGACAACATGGTAAACCAGTAAGTAAAAAAATTTCAAGTTTACCTTTTTTTTCTTATAAATCTGTTTATATGCACTTAGTTATGGACTAGACATTTTTCTGAGAATTACTTAAATATGCAAAGAGTGTCACATGATTTACTTATCTGGGATAGTCTCAACAAACGCAAACACGATATTTATTTTCACACTGTTCCATAGTTTTGAGCCAGCATTTTACTCTGTAACTAAACTTCTAGTCAATCTCTGGATTAGTTCTAATAGTCACAGAATGAGATTACTGGATCTTTTTTTTTTGTAAGGGACTTCTGAACAGTTATTTCTGTTTAAATTCATAGTAATCATATACTTTGTGCTCGGTGCTCGCTTTTTCATTGATTTTATATGCATTTGTCTTAAGTATTTCTGGCTTGCTTTGAAGAAAATACTTTTGTTTTCTTTTTGAAGAAAATAATAGTTGACATTTGACTCTGTACCTTTTCATCTTGTCCCATTTCAGACCATTTTTTTTACTATGTAATTTACACCTTACTGTTGTTGTCATTCAATAGCAGGAGATACAAATAAGCACACATAATGTTTTTAGCTGACCTGCTATAGAAAATAAGATGTATCCACCTGTTATTAAATGTTACATTTTCTTATACATGAATCATAAAGGTGAGACGTGTTGTGTACCATATTTGATGGCATTTCTTAAAAAAGTCAATGCTTGTAAGAGTTCCTGTTGTCAATGCCATTCAAATAAGCGGAGCAACTTTGCCAGAAAACTGAATAAGACTCTTTTACAACATTTAATTTTTCAACCTCTACTTTGATTTTCAGTTACATCCTTTATTAGAACTTAGGGTTTTTTTCCCCCAAAATCTAACTGTAGACTGATTCCAGGTGAAATAATGTTTAATTGGACCTTATTGGTTTTTTTCCTTTCTGTATATTAAACATATAACTACAAAACAGCTCTTTCTTTTTGAGAACTTAAATTCTCTGAATAATACATCATCCAAAAGAATGCTTGTAACAGAAAGATGTTAAATATTTGTATTTCAGATAAGCTTTTCCCTGGGATTTTGGATGACTGGACACAAAATAGTGTTCATTCTCCTGTGGTCCTTTATTACAGATAGCAAGAATATACTGAAGTACAAATAGGCTTAGGGTCAAAAACGGGTATCTTTTTTCAGGGTTCATCTTCCTCAGGAGGTAGTAAGCCAGTAAATATATTCTTCTTTCAGTATTCCACAACCAAGTTAGAAATGTGGATATTGGTATTTCAAAAAGGTAACAAGAATGAGGGTGAAATTTAAAATTATGTTAGAATGGTAAATGTCTGAGAAAAATGACCAATAAAAATTGGAATATTTTGTTCAAATGTGAACCTTCGGAAGAGGCAGTATTCTTGCCTCTTATAGCAAAGTTTTTATATACTCTGTAACTTACTCATAGAAACATGCTTGGATCATTCTATTAAAATGATATATTTAAATATCAGGATAACTGTTTCAGTTTCAAACTTTGTAGTCCAGTCAATGATACATTGCTTTGAAAATCCTTTGAAACTGTTCATGGAATAAAAAGGACATAGCTGTGGTTAGTTGAGACCATTCAATTAAAATAGGGGAAAAAGTGCAAGGAAAAAGGTAAAATCAAAGTCAGTATCAAGACAAATATCTAGGGCATTTTCAAGACTGTTGTGTGGTCTTTGGATGCAATTCACTAGGAGTTTCGTACAACAAAAATAAATGGTTTTTAATTATTTTACAGGGCTCCTCAGGAAGCACTTATGCTGGGAAACCGGTAAGAATACTTTCATCACAGCATTTCCATCTTTTCTTAGTAAACAAAGAACCTGGGTGGTTGACAGAGCAATTTCAGAATTATTAGGTTTAAAGAGAACATTCTGTATTAGTTCCATTTGTATTAGAGCATATTTCATGAAACTGCCATGGAAAATATGGCCTCAGCCTGGGAAAGATATTTCAATATGGTACGTTTTAAATCTGAATCTGTCTTGCTTCACGTTCTAGTTAGTGGTCTTGTTACATTTTGCTGTCCTCTATTTTTAAATCCCTGTTCTTTGTGTAGATTTTTATATGCTCGGCTCAGTTAATCCTTCTTTTTTTTTTTTTTTGACAAATCTAGATTGTTGAGTTGTTCACTGCCAGGTTACCTGGTTTTGCACTTTTCTTTTTTTATTTTTTTTTTTCCCCAGTACTTTTCAATTTTTAACATCCCCTTTCAACTATAGGGATGGAGAACTCTGTATGGAATATGATAGAATGAGAGAAAAGTAGACTTTTCCCTTTCATCAATTTTAGCTGTAATTTTCAGATATAAGATGAGAGAGTGCGTAACTAAAACTGTTTATCTATGCAAAGCTAGTTTCCTCTTGAACCACTTAAAACCATACTGCTAAGCATGAAATTTGAAATTTTGTTGATCAAAGGCAAAACTGTGTTCAAAACCATGGTGTGGGAACACTTCTAAATTTGTTTGTTTGTTTTCAGAACTCTCCTTCCTCAGGTGGCAGTCAAGTGGTAAGCACTTTTCCTCTTTGTAGTTTCTACTGGTTTCTTCCTATATATATTGTAGGAAACTGAAAGTATTCTTTATATTGTGAGGAATCTGTCAGATTTCCTATATCACGGAATCACAGAATGGTCAGGGTTGGAAGGAACCTCTGGAGATCATCTAGTCCAACTCTCCTACCAGAGCAGGTTCACCTACAGCAGGTTGCACAGAACGGCGTCCAGGCGGGTTTTGAGTGTCTCCAGAGTGGGAAACTCCACAACCTCTCTAGGCAGCCTGTTCCAGTGCTCTGCCACCCTCAAAGTAAAGAAGACCCTCCTCATGTTAAGATGGAACTTCCTTGTTCAAGTTTGTGCCCATTACCTCTTGTCCTATCACTGGGCACCACTGAAAAAAGACTGGTCCCATCCACCTGGCACCCTCCCTTTAAGTATTTATAAGTGTTGATAAGATCCCCCCTCAGTTGTCTCTTCTCCAGACTAAAAAGACCCAAGTCCCCTCAGCCTTTCCTCATAAGAAAGGTGCTCCAATCCCCTAATCATCTTTGTAGCCCTTTGCTGGACCCTCTCCAGCAGTTCCCTGTTCTTCTTGAAACGGGGAGCCCAGAACTGGACGCAATACTCCAGATGCAGCCTCACCAGGGCAGAGTAGAGGGGGAGGATGACCTCCCTTGACCTGCTGGCCACACTGTTCTTGATGCACCCCAGGATGCCATTGGCCTTCTTGTCCACATGAACACATTGCTGGCTTATGGTCATCCTGTTGTCCACCAGGACTCCCAGGTCCTTTTCCACAGAGCTGCTTTCCAGCAGGTCAGCTAAACTGTACCGATGCATGGGGTTATTCCTCCCCAGATGCAGTACCCTACACTTGCCTTTGCTGAATTTCATAAGGTTTCTCTCTGCCCAGTTCTCCAGTCTGTCCAGGTCATGCTGAATGGCTGCACAGCCTTCCGGCATGTCAGCCACCCCTCTCAGTTTTGTGTCATCAGCAAACTTGCTGATGGAACACTCTATCCCTTCATCCAGGTCATTGATGGATATATTGAACAGAACTAGCCCATATTGAACAGGACTGGACCCAGTACTGACCCCTGGGGAACACCACTTGTTACAGACCTCCAACTAGACTCTGCCAGTAATCCCAACCCTCTGAGTTCTGCCATTCAGCCAGTTTTCAATCCACCCCACTGTCCATATCTGAATAAATGTTTAAGAATACATGTGCAACATAATAAATAGGAATAGTATCATAAAAATGAGGAAAAGTGGGGCCACATAAGTGCTTTATACTTTTGATCCTGCCTATCACTTGAAAACCAAACACCTGCTGATTTATGTGTAGATGTGGAACATGATCTTTTAACATCAGGAACGTCTACATAACAGAAGGGGCTAATAGGAAAATATATCTCTGAAACTTTCTATTCTTTTGTAATAGTAAGAAACAGAACTATTTTGAATTGGGTTTATCAAGTTGCTCTCTTTTTTTTTTTTTTTTTTAGAGNTGGGAAGCACTCCACTTCCCAACTCCTGCTGTTATTCAGTGTTTTGAGTGCCTTTGCTCTCTCTGCTGCTACATCAAAATGGTCTATATGAACTTCTGAAGAGTTGCTTGGCATCCTAGACATGGATTATATTCAGTAATATTAGGTTAATTACTTGACGTAAGAAAAAAAAAATACCCTTAAGTCAAATTGGCAGATGCTACTTGGCTGCTATGTTGTATGTCTAGCTACTATGTCATGCCTCTCGTTAGTTTACCTTTGATTTTAGTTATTAGTAGATATTGTTAGTTTTGTCAGTGTTTTAGGCATCATTTTAAGAGAGCATATTGTACCCTACCTATATGACTTATTTTTGGTTTTATTTCTGATGGGGAATGCGATGAACACCTATCTGAAATCTGATTGGTGCAACAAATAGTTAGAAAAAATTTGGTTATTAACCAAAGGGAAGGAGGTCAAGCAAATTGTTGTGTATGCAAACTAAGCACCGTCCCTGGTCATCATCGCATAAAATAAGGCTCCTGTAAACATCTGATAAGCAGTCCTCCATGGGATAGAAGAAAAGATGCTAAAATAATGTCCGAGTATTTTTTTTAGTCTATTGTAATCAAATGCAAGTTCAATACGGAGGTTGCAAAAGAAAAAAATTACTCCATGGGACTGAAGTTTTCTGGGGTTAATTAAAGTTTATTCATTAGAGAAGCCAAACAGCTCAGAGAAAAGAAATACTGAACTCTGTTCAAAGTGATTGCAAATACCTAGAGTTCTGTGGAGAAGTATAGGAGGCAGTGCACCCCAGATTAGGCTGATCGTCTAAAAGCTGCTGAAAAACAATGTATTTTCCCTTGGGAAGGAATGGAAATTTAGTTAAGTTCGTATAACTGATAGTGTCTTGGCTCCTTTTCTCAAGTATTTGTCTAACCTCTGCTACCCAATACATCTGCAAGTTTAATTTCAAAAACGATGGCTGACCTCCTGCAAGCAGCTACAGTAAACGAGGTCACGGCAAAGACCACGGCCCATTTTTGGAGCTCAGGAGCAGTTCCCCATCCTGCAAGCAACCTCTTCTGGAGCTGCCGGAGCTGCCTTCTCTGGTGCCTGTTTGGCGGTGCTGTGCCCACCGTGCCTCAGCCTCGGCCACGGGCTGAGTTCGGTCCATGTTCACAAAGCATACTCCTCATCGCTGTCTTATTCAACGTGTGCCTGGTATTAAAATTACATTTATTAGTAGTATGCTTGTCTCCCATGGTTTACAATTGTAGTTGATGAAATATATACGTCCAAGTTCTGCTGCCAGCTGCAGCGGGGCCAGGATTTCACCCCTTTTTTGTCTCTCACGCAATATGCCGCACAGGACACACCGCCCTTTGCCGTCAGCAAAATCAACCTGAAGTATCTGAAGCTGTAACTGAAGCATAAAAGGAGTTTTGCCTAAATATAACTTTCAAAATTTGCTGCACTATTTGTTTCTTTGGAAATATACAATAAGGGTCTCCGTGAGAGGTCCGTATCTTAATTGGAACTAGCCTTGCACTTCTTTAATAAATTTATCGTGGATTTCATACAACGTACGCGTGTCACTCGCTGCAGAAACACCCCTATTTTAGAGACTTTTTCTGGGTGAGGCACGCTCCGTCCCTTCGTCCCCTGAGGGAACGCCGCCCGCTGCAACGCGGCCGCTGTGGTGGCGCCGGCCCCGCGCGCAGCCCCTCGCGCCGCCTGCCCCCCCCTCCTGCCTCCAACGGCCGCCGGGGCGGCGCGCCCTCCCGCGGCGCCAATNCCGCGCGTCGCTGTTCCTCATGCAGTGGCCCCGCCACCGTAGCCCCTGCTAAGCCCTGCTGCTCTCCACCGGACGAGAACCCGGCCCCGCCGCTCCCAGACCGGCGGGTTTTCCCTTCGCTGCCCGCCGCCGCGGCGGCTCCGGGTCCCGTGACGGGCGGGGCGCGCTGCTTGCCGCGGCCTGGGAACGGAGCGGGCGGGGCCACGGCTGCAGCCGGAGCCTTTGTGGGACGGGACCGCGGCACCCGGAAACACCGAGCGGAGCCGGCAGCGAGGGGCGAGCTGGGCCGGCGGCCGGGTGCTGCAGGTGGGAGGCCTGGGCTGGGACCGGGAGGAGTAGGGCCCGGCTGAGGCTGCCCCGGAGGGAGCGGTGCAAGGGTTATGACTGAGTGAGGAAGCCTGAGGAAGGCCTTTGGTGTGGGAGAGGGAGGTGTTTAGGGGTTGGTGGATGGGGTGGGAAACGGGTCTGTGGCAGCAGCCTGGGGAGGGGAAGGGTGGGATTGAGGAGATACTGAGAGAAATGTCTGTGAATTGAATGGTCTGGGGAAGAGGGAGGGAGGGAGGGGAGGGGTAAGGGTGGTGTTACTGTGGGGAAGCAGCTATCTGTGAAGTTGGGGAGGGGTACGGGTCTGGGTCTGGTCAGCAGCTGTGTCGTTGCTGAGGTTGTGGCTCACTTGCTGGGTTTCTTCCCGGTGTAGGTGCAGCTGGTGCTCTGCTGAGAAGGCGCTCGCTATGCTTGATGTAGCGCTGTATGTGAAGTTAACAAAAATGCACACTTTATAAGTATTTTCATGGCATCACAGTTTCATCCTGGGTTTTTGAAATGAGAAACACCCTAGCAGTACAAAGCCTATGGATTAAGATTAACCAGAAGGTGTAGAGATAATGAACATAAATAAGATAATACATATTATGGAATAGACTGGAAGGTAAAAAATAAACACCAAAAGGTACTCCAAGTTGTTTCATTTTATTGAAGCCTGTAAACTATATTTTAAATCAGAGTGAGGAAGAGAAAAGATTTTTAAGGAATGATTGGGTGGAGAAGACTGAGACTGCTTTCTGCAATGGAGGGATGTGTTATTTGGAACATAAAGAACATATGCAACAAACCTTTCTAAAACTGAGTGAGCACTGTAGTGGGAAGCTTATTTGCCCTCTACACAGGAGGGTTGGGATCTAAGGCAACCCTTGCTTTTCAAAGAACATATGTGCAGACTGACAAAATGGGGTTTAAAATGAATGCTAGGTGATGGACTGCTTCTCCCAAAATCTGTGGGGTTGCCTTTCCCCATAGGCACCGCGCTTGACTCATCTGAACTCTTTGTATATGGACTGAGTTGAGCCTGACCTGTTCAGCTCTTCTCTGTTAAGTTAGCACACTGGACCTGCTCCACAAAAACTGTTGCTGTATAGACAGTTTGCTAGAGTAGACTCTAGCTCCGTGATGCACACTTTTCTTTTTTAAAAGAATAAGTAACATCAAATTTCTTTAGAGGCTCCAGGGTGAGTTTGAGGAAGGTGATAGTTGTGGAGAAACTGATTTAGAATCATAGAATAGCAAGTTCGAAGGGACCTCAAGGATCACCTGGTCCAACCTTTCTTGGCAAAAGCACGGTCTAGACAAGACGGCCCAGCACCCTGTCCACCTGAATCTTAAAAGTGTGCAATGTTGGGAACAATAACCTCTTCCTTTAGAAACTAGCTCATGATTCTCTTGTATATTGTTAGGCATTGTGAAAACTTGTGAGTGAAAAATTACAGTTCTGGGAGACAAGGATCCATTTGTCTGGGGTGCGTGATGTTCTGGTTTGTAGAAGTAGAATATGTAGTGAAAATACTGGTTTTGGGAAAGACTATGGTGGTAGTAAGTATAAATTTGCTTTATTTAGAGCAATGTATTGTTAGGAGTGATTCTACATCTTTAACAATCCTACAGGCTGCCTACACAGCCTAATTCCTTATGCTAGTTATGCTGCTGTTTGCAATAACAAGAAAAAGGCAGGGATCCTCTGAATGAAGTACCTAGGGAAATCAAATCACATGTGTCTGCTTAAAACAGTTCCAGATTTGGCAGTGTTAAGCGAGGGCAACACATACTTGATCTTTGTGACAGGTTTGCTAGATATAGTTATTCCTCTCTTATTATTCTTTAATTGCTTGCCACCTGGGCTTATTCGTCACCAATTGCTTCAGTTCATACCCATATGCATGCTGCTTGCGCAGGCTCCGTGCCTTCACTGGAACTCAGGAGGCTGCACAGCTGGATCACACCGATAGAGGGTGTCTCTAAGAGGGGAGGAGAAATTCTTAGGATCTGTATCTCTTAGGATCTAGCATAATAATGTAAGATGGTTAGGAGTTTAGGATTTTCCCATTGAATTTTTGAACCTTCTTGTCTTATACTTATAACCCTGCAGTACACTGCTCAGCTGTCTAATTTGGTTTGTATTGACTAGCTTTCTGCAATAAGTGTCTACAGATTTATTTTCACTCTAGTATCTAGTTTGTGTTACTCTACTCAAACTAGGTCACCTTGACTGAGGGTGGCTGCATTGCCTTGAGCACCCAGACTTGATTAGTAATTCATAAATAGCTCAAGCATAAGCTGCAGCTGAAACCCAGCTGTATTCAGTGTTCAGTCTTTCACCACGTTAAATCAAGCTGCTTCATTGGCTTGGTACATCTGCAGGAGTTGCATTTGGTCAGTGCTTCAGGTCATGGCATTGCACTCCTGTGTGCTTGAGGAGGGGTGGGCATTTGAACTAAACCAGAACTGAATGCCTCTTTGCTTACGGAATCTGAATGTGACTACTAGGATCTTTCAATACTGTGATCTATACAATGAACACAGTGTATGTACTGTTTGAAAAAGAGAGAGGCAGTTAAGGCAGGTTGTATCAAATTTCTATGCTGGCAGGCAGAGTTTAGCTTAATGACTGTTATGTCAATATAACATAGTTGAAGCCTTCATCGTACAAGAAATACTGGTGTTAGATTTAGCTCAGTGAGGACCTGAATTTCCTGAATGCTGAATATTTATACTCAACATGTGATTTCTTTGATATTCATCAAACCAAATTCTCATCAATCAAAGGTTGGATTTTCAGGTTTGGTGTAAAGATTTAAGGGGAGGGGGGGAGGGGACAACTTAAAGAGTATTTAGCTACAAATTTCACATTTAAGATTCACAATGCCCAACTTTTCCTGTCTGATACGTAGATTAGAATGGTGCTTTTTTTCCCCCACCAAAAAAAAAGAAACCCACAAAACTTTGTGAGATAAAAAACCTCAGCAGTGTTAAGTTCCCTTTCTGCTAGGCTTTCTGTCAGCCTGTGAGAAAACCTTACCCAAGTCTCAACCAATTTATAGCACTGTCTGAAATTAGACATTAGTTAATATGTAATTGCATTCCCTTTGTTAGACTTGGCAATGTTGGAATTTCCTGGTTGAGTGATAGGCCAGCAAATTACTGATACGGCCCCCACTATTCTTGGTAAAAGCCCAGGTTTTTGGAGCAAAGTTGAGAAGAAATCGTTGGTTGATCTTTAGCAGTTACAATTTAATCTGTAACCACTCTGCATAAGTGTACTTATCAATGCTAAAAAGTATCTGCGTGATTTTAAAAAGCCCAAGATTGCGTTGTGGCTAGGGAGCTAGATGATCTTATAGGAGCAAAGTCTACCAGTGTTCTACTCTGTTGTGCTTGATAGCCATGTCATGAAAATATTATTGGGATGCAGTGATGTTTTTAATTTTTTTAATCTAAATGGAGAAATTGGAAATACCGCCTGAATGAAACCTTCCTGTGAAAAAAAAAAATCTTTGTTACTCAGTTTCTGCTAGAGCAGTAAGGAAAAAACTTTGCTAGAGGATTTGTTTTTAATAACGCTTCTGAAGAATACAAGCTCTAAGAAAAACATAGCTTATTTTTTTCCATAGTGTACTTAATACACATTGTAATGCATTCAGCAAGAAGAATGAGTAACAAAATGAAAAACAAAAGAAAGAGCAAGGTAAGTTTTAAAATGATGAAATGATTTGCAGTGGTTTAACTGAAAAGTGCCATGTATTTGGGGAGGAACAGCTGACAAATATAGATAGCTTATGGGAGGGAACAGAGAAGAAACCTGTATCAAGTATGAGGAAGATGGAAAACATTAATAGTGACACTTTAAAGTGAAAAATACAAGGTTTAAGATTATTAGAAAAGTTTATAACATCATGGTTTATAAAAAAAAAATTACACAGTCATGAAAGATTACATATTGGGGGGGGGGGGNTGCATTGATGAATGATAGTGGTCCAAATTTGGAAGTTAAAATATTCCTATATATGTAAAATCTTGTTCATAACCCAGTTCAGCAGCACTTACTAGATTCAGAAAGGTCTATGCGCCCTCGGTGCCATCTGAAATATTTATCATAGAATCTTAGAATGGTTTGGGTTGGAAGGGACCTTTAAATATCATCTAGTTCCAATCCCCATGCCGTGGGCAGGGGCATCTTTCATTAGATCAGATGGCTCAAAGCACTGTTCAACCTGACTTTGAGCACTTCAAATGATGGGGCTTCCGCAGCTTCTCTGGGCAACTTGTTCCAGTGTCTTGCCACTCTCATCATAAAAAAATTTCTTCCTTATAGCCAATCAAAATCTACCCTCTGTTAGTTTAAAACCGTTGCCCATTGTCCTGTCGCAACAGGCCCTGCTAAAAAGTTTGTCCCCATCTTTCCTGTAGGC
Source organism: Anarhynchus alexandrinus (assembly GCA_008711295.1). NCBI lineage: Eukaryota > Metazoa > Chordata > Aves > Charadriiformes > Charadriidae > Anarhynchus > Anarhynchus alexandrinus. The sequence continues at coordinate 8,539,747 of VUYV01000002.1, forward strand.
CTCCTTTAAGTACTGAAGGGCCGCAATAAGGTCTCCCCAGAGCCTTCTCTTCTCCAGGCTGAACAACGCCAACTCTCTCAGCCTGTCTTCATAGGAGAGGTGCTCCAGCCCTCTGATCATTTTTGTGGCCCTCCTCTGGACCCGCTCCAACAGGGCCATGTCTTTCTTGTGCTGGGGGCTACAGTCCTGGATGTAGTACTCCAGGTGGGGTCTCATGAGTGCAGAGTAGAGGGGCAGAATCACCTCCCTCGACCTGCCAGCCACGATTCGTTGATGTAGCCCAGGATACGGTTGGCCTTCTGGGCTGCGAGTGCACATTGCCAACTCCTGTCCAATTTTTCATCCACCAGTACCCCCAAGTCCTTCTCGGCAGGGCTGCTCTCAATCCCTTCGTCCCTCAGTCTGTATTGTTATTGGGGGTTGCTCCAGCTCATGTCCAGGACCTTGTAGTTGGCCTTGTTGAACTTCATGATATTCCTTCCATACGCTTACTTCTATACATAAATGGCTTGTTGTATTAGATACTACTTTTGGTAAAAAGAAGGCTATATTGAGTTCAATAGAAGGTTTATGGAATAGAATTTTCCTCTGAGCAATGTAGTTGCGTCGTAGAAAGTAGCGCGTTACTTGTGTAGTACGCCACACAGGGAAGAGGGCAATGCACATGCAAAAGCATAGAAGGAAGTCTTATAAAAATAGGTTTTTCATGTTCTGTGAGCTAGCTCTTGCTCCAGCTTCGAATTGTGCTTTTCCTCTTTGTTGCCAGCTTATTATATTTGCATAGGTGTAGCATCAGCGCTGGGCTCGCATTTCATTTGAGAAATACAAGAGCACAATCCTGTGTCTTTAATCTGCTGTCTTGATTTCAAAGGAAATGCCCAGGAAGTGCATCCATACCTGTTCCACTGGAACGAAATAGAGTACTTTACTTTCCATTCTGTTTTTCATTCTGTAGGCAGACTAAATCAGTGTTTATTTTCTGGCAGATCCCAGACATAGAACTTGATGTACTGGCACACAAAACTTCACCTTTTGCAGTTTTAAGAGGCTGGTTGTCTGCTTCTGTTTGGCTTTGTATTTTAACTAATGTGCAAGTGCCTTTTGGTTAAGCAGTCTTAAATTGGTTGATCATAAAATGGAATAAGAGCTAGCAATAGCAATAACTCCTGTAGCTTGACTTTTTACTCTAAAAGACCATCAGCAGTGAAAACATTTCACAGCTAGGCTGGAAAGAATGTAATTTATGTAATGCCGTCACTGCGAAGATTGGAAGCATAATAGTAGTAATTTGGGTTTTTTAAATTTAACTTTCCTTGTGACAGAGCAGGGAGGAGTAGAGAAACAGTTGCCAGAAGAAGTTATTTTCATGTCAAATCTTTTGGTAAATGGGTAGAAAATAATACAAACATTAACTCTGTAGCCTGTTGGAAAGGCCTCATTTCACCATTTTCTGTTACTCTGTATGTGTTTGCTCTCAGTACGGTGCATCCGTAGGCGTTCACCTCAGAAGGCCTTTGCCTTTGTGCCTGTGTAGAATCCCAGGCTCAGCCAGGGAGGTGTAAATTGAAGGATCATAGAATCATCTAGGTTGGAAGGGACCTTTAAGATGATTGAGTCAAACCATCAACGTAACACTGCCAAAACCACCCATAAACCATGTCACAAAGCACCACGTCTACCCATCTTTTAAATACCTCCAGGGATGGCGACTCCACCACTTCCCTGGGCAGCCTGTTCCAATGCTTGGTAATCATTTCGGTGAAGAAATTTTTCCTAATGTCCAATCTAAACCTACCCTGGCATAACTTGAGGCCATTTCTCCTTGTCCTATCACTTGTTACTAGCGAGAAGAGGTCGACCCCCACCTCTCTACAACCTCCTTTCAGGTAGTTGTAGAGAGTGATAAGGTCTCCTCTGAGGCTCCTTTTCTCCAGACTACATAACCCCAGCTCCCTCAGCTGCTCTTCATAAGACGTGTTCTCCAGACCCCTCTCCAGCTTCGTTGCCCTTCTCTGGACACGCTCCAGCACCTCAATGTCTTTCTTGTAGTGAGGGGCCCAAAACTGAACACAGTACTCGAGGTGTGGCCTTACCAGTGCTGAGTACAGGGGAACAGTCACTTCCCTAGTCCTGCTCATCACACTATTCCTGATATAGGCCAGGATGCTGTTGGCCTTCTTGGCCACCTGGGCACACTGGCCGTTCATATTCAGGTGGCTGTCAACCAATGCCCCCAGCTCCTTCTCCACCAGGCAGCTTTCCAGCCACTTTTCCCCAGGCCCGTAGCGCTGCATGGGGTTGTTATGACCTAAGTGCAGGATCTGGCACTTGGTCTTGGTGAACTTCATACCATTGGCCTCGGCCCATCAATCCAGCCTGTCCAGGATGGGAGCCTAAACCAGCAGTACATTTTACCTTCCCTCTGTCATGAATTCTTGTCATTTTATCTGTATGGACTTGTTCTAAAGATATGTCAGTGGTAATTTGGGACATTGATTTATTGACATCATGACCACAGGTACCCCAAAACTATTTAAAGTGACTTTTTAATTGTATGTTACAGTGAGAGGTGCTAAGTACCTGCACATCATTGACTGTAATGTAGCTTGTGACATCTCTTACCTGGTAGTTAAAATACAAAGTAATTGCATGCATGACTTTTACTGTGGATTGCTCTGTCAAATGAGCAATCAAATGACAGAGCAATTTGTTATTTTAATCTGTGAATTTAGCCTGCTATTTTGTTATGTGAAATATTGGAATTCATTGTTAATTCCTTTTTTTTTTGGTTGTGTGAGCTACTTGTTGTAGTGTTGGGTGCTTGGGTTTTTTTGGATGCTGATTTCTTTTTCTCAAGTTTATCCGATATTCTCTTGATGTTTCAGAAATTTAAGGAAAATTAAATTTAATTAATATAGTGAGCCAGCTGCAGTGACTGTAAGAAAAGCTTTCTTAGTAGTTTAGGCTGAATTAATGAAGATAAATGCAGAATACTGGATAGTTTGGGATACTGAAAGAACTTTCAATGTAATTGATGCAGAAGAAATGCATAGTCAAATAAACAAAATTTGGATCATTTGTGCATGAACTGTAATCTTTTTTATTTATAAAATAATATGTGAAAATGTAAGGCATCTCAACCTTAAAATTTCAATAAGTCTAAAATGTAGTAATCAACTAGATAGTTGATGTTAGACAAAGCTGAGCCTTAACAGTTCTGTGCTCACTTTATCTTAATATATTTGTATCAGCATGGTGTGAAATTTTGCGAGCACCTGGACCTGCAGCATTGCCCCTGCTCTTTTGTTCTTGCAGGTGGTGTTAGGCCATGCTTGCTGGAAGGATCTCCATAATATGCAGTATAACTCCAGCCGTCTTTGGAAAACGTCTGAAAACAGTCTCTAGTCTCTGAGTTTAACTAAAGCGTATTTAAAATGAATTAGTCACGTTTCCTTCTAGAGTTCTCTTTTTTAGTGTTTTAGATACCTCAAACAAAAGTAATTCTGTCAGATATTGAGACCTCCTACAAATTCAAGAATAGGATAAATTCATAAACTAATCCTTAGTTTTGCACAAGATTGTTACTGTAGATATTTAGCAGCTGAGAAGCTCAGAAGTTTATACCATCAGATCTTTAAAAGACAAAATCTTAAGGAAAGTCCTGTCATCTTCTTGTTGTTGCTCATGTAATAAATCCTGATTAATATTAGCACTCAAGCATTGAAACAGGCTGCCCAGGGAAGTGGTTGAGTCACCATCCCTGGAGGTATTTAAAAGACATGTAGATGTGGTGCTTAGGGACATGGTTTAGTGGTGGATTTGTCAAGTGTTAATTTAACAGCTGCACTCAGTGATCTTAAAGGCTTTTTCAACCTAAATGATTCTATGAGTTTCCACTTTAAAAAAAATCTGCTTCCTTTGAACAAGTATTTTTCAGACTTTGCACAGTATGATACTTTGAGCTGAAGGTATTACTTCCTGTATAGATTGTTTTGTTTTGTTTTCTGAGTCTGTAAAACCTTTCCTGGGTCCTCTTCCTTTACACTTTTAAGAACAACTCTTCATGTAGTATCCTTCTGCATTTTATCCACCTGTGTGTACTGAAGTCGAATGTTACATGTCTGTAAATACAATCTTGGCTTACTGCATATTGACTTCCCATGCAGACCTGCCTTTAAGTTCTTCCCCTGCCTTCCGTATTAGTGGCTGTAGGGTGTATCTACATGGTATACTGAATAAACTACACAAAGTGATTTACGTTTTTTTTACCTAGACTAATAAAAGAGAAGAACAACGAGCCTAGTCACTGAGTTAACAGATGTGACAGGCTACGTGACAGTCAATGACTTGCAGGTACGTAGCACCTCTCACTGTAAGATATAATTCAAAAGTCACTGAGTTAATGTGACCACTCAACTTGCAGTCTTCAGATTAGCAAACCTGAATCTGATTTTTGGAACAGATGCATCCTGCAGAGTACTGAGTAGTCTACTCAAAGCCCAGTAAGAAATCTAAGCCTGGTTGTAACTCTGTACAGGAAATGTGCTGGGAACTTTAATTTCATTATTGGTTTAAGACAATTAAAGTGTAGGCTGTTACTGAAGACAATAGTTGCAGTGAGGGTAGTGGGAACTGATGTCTAGAAGAGAGGAATTATACCTCTGTTAGTAATCTGTAAATCTAAACCTGCTGTGAAACTGTAACTGCACCAAGTTCTATGAACTGGCATGCAGCTCTTTTAAAAGAAAGAAAGAGGGACCAGGACAGCTGATAAGATATGTGCTCATTAAAGGGTGGTTATTTTATTGACATACGTAAGTTTCAGGACTTTGTAGTTCCTGCTCTGTGAACCAACTATTTGCAAGTACGGAATGAAACTTCACACACTTGTTCTCTACAAGCCTGTCTTGTTGACCACTGACAGGACAGCTTTTAACAAATATCCTTATTTCAGCTATCACGCTGGACACTTAAAGTTCATTTTGTGTGAATTTTGGAAAATATGAAACTGCTTTAGTGAATTATGGTAAAGAAATATTTTCTGCTCCTGTCACCTTTTTGAGACACATTGTCTGGGAAAGCTCCCTTTTTTACTAATGATTACTAATGAAGACAAGACTGTAGTTCAAGAAGATATTGTGGTATGTATTCTTTATGGCTTTGCGGATGGGCTTATTAAAGTGTTGTGCTTGTTGGTATGTTTTCATGCTGAATGCTTTGATACTTGCTCATAAACAAGGTATTAGTGATTTACTTTTAAAATTACATTTTAAGCTGCTTAGTAAATAGATGGTTGTATTTCAGCAAAAAAAAATATGTGAACGTTATTTTCTGATATTGTGACCTATTTTGAAGGTTAAGGAGTTGATCTCTAAGAATTTTGAACATTTGTAAAACCCTTTGTCACTTCACAGGCTTACAGAATGCAGAAATTTGGGTCCGAGTTCAGGAGAGATGTGTGTTCCCATTATCTGTATTTTGTTCAGAAGCATTTTGAAAACTGAAACCCCAAAAGTTTAAAAACTTATTTATCTGTAAGTGTGCTTTGATGAAATTTAGTGTTGTTCATCTTAACCGTATATTGCTCTTTGTGTTTCCAGATTGTCAGGTCTCAATACTAAAACATGAGGTAGATGGAAAAGGTGGAAGAAATGGTTTGTGCAAGTTGGTTCACGTAAATGTGTGTTTTGCAACGTCGGTTTTCTCCAGTAGCATGGGCAGACCTTTTTGTGAAGTTCAGTTCTGTATTTTCTCTCAGTGGATTTTTTTTTTTTTGCTTTCCTTTTTTCCTTCTCTATGCTGCTGATATTTCTCCAGAGAGTATGATCTCTGACCTTGCATGTCCCCTCTTCATCCCTTCACAGCAGCCTTTCTTCTGTTTCTCCTCCGTGTTCTCAGCTAGAGCAAATCTGTTCTTCAAAGATGTTCCTCTGACTAACTGATCTTCTCCATTTTGTTGTTGGGGGTGCATAAGTCCACAGTTAACAACCTCATGTAAAGGGTTATTCCACCAGAACCTGTGGAAAGAGTTAGTAAATCTTGAATGTTGTCTGCAGCTTTCTTCTCCTTTGTACTTTACATTTCTGTCTGACTTATTTTGTCCAGTGCAGTTGCATCTTCTGTTAACATTGCTTAAAGAAATCCTTGTGTATTTATTCCTTAGTTTCTGCATCCTGGCAACTTTTTCTTCCTCCTTTGCCAATGTGCTTTTACAAATATTTTTACGTCCATATGATTCTTGAGGTAAACAATTTTATTGTGTAGGATACAAGTATGTACTTCATATCTCTGTGGCTGTTCGCAGTTCATATTTGTTTGCAGATTACTGCAATGTCTCTTAAGTATCCATGCCATATAGGTATTAATTTGACTTTGTATATATGACTGGAGAAAATTTATTAATACTTAGAGACAAGGTAAAGGCAAGTGAGAAATATTTGAATAGCACAACTCTCCAGATATCTGAAAAAATAGCAATAAAAATTGTTACCAAATGCATCTTGAGCTAGAGAAATACAGTCAGCAAGAAACAGCTTCAGTTTCAGCTGCAAATGTTTAGAGGCACCAGCACATCCTTCAGCAGTGTGTACAAAACTAGATAGTTAATAAGTCAAAACTTGTGTGCCTGTAGGTGTAAAACATGCATAGGGACAGCTCTGGCATATGCATCCAATAAGTACTGCCTATGCCATCTATAGACTTCTAAAAATGAGAACCATGTTCTTTGTCTTGACTTGTTACTGTTTGGTTTTTTTCATTTGAAAACATAGTTGTTAACTTTTACTGATTTGATTTTACTTTGGCATTATAAAACACTGCTGGTTTTGAATATGTGGGCAGTGAAGGCAGTAGTAGTTAATTTTTTATAGAAAGCATTAATTTCTGTGCATATGGAGATTATTCACACTTAATATGAAGAACAGAAAATTATATAATATTCTGAATAGCAGTGATGCCTTTTTCATTTCCTTGTAATATATTATGCTTGCAAAATGAGAATTGCTTTCTCTGTTAATGTCCTGCACTAAGTTAAAGCTTTAATTAGTGACAAAGGGCAAAGAAAACCATGTCAGCGTGGTGAAAGTTCACGGCAGAGATGAGGATGATACAGCTTTACTAATGTAAGGTTTGTGGTAGTCAGTGCATTATGAGAAAGTAGGTGCAGTCATGTAGTCATCTATATTCAACTAATTTTTTCTGAGCAGGATAATCAATAGGACAGGTTTAGTACTGTCTCCCCTGCAGCTCCTCCATCCCACGTCTTCCTATCCAACCCTGCTTTGCCACAACTGTCCTTTTCCTGCAGCGTCAGACATACCTCTCATTTTCATATAAAGCAGCCCAACCCTCACCCTGTCTTATGCTGGCACTGTGTCATCAGGCAAGGCAGAGACTGCAACCTGTAAACTTTGGAGAGGTGGAAGAATGAGAAGGTCTCTTCATTCTGGGTATAACTCATTGCAGCAGGGGTACTGGGCATTCTGCAGTACCACAGTGGGGGGCTTTTTCACTTTGAAAATCCCTTCTGAGCCTTCACCTACATAAAGAAATCCATGATTGATCTAACTTGGGAGATTTCTTTTGTGAAACTAGTTATTGGAAAGCTAATTATCAGTTAATAGTCCTTATTTTACTTTATTATTATTATTATAGATTAGAATTATTTAATTTTTCTGTTAGTTATCATTTCTCCTAATATTCTGATATGCTTCTCCCTTGGTAGTCGTGTATTTGAAAAACATTTTTCAAGTCTTAATCCCTTGTTCTTTTTTAATATCAGGTTAGGTTTGTTGCTTTCCTTTGGCTGAGCTCCCTGAGTAACATTTTTTAATATGCTGTTTCCCAAGGGAAACATCTCTGCAATATTGCCTTTTAAGACTGAGTTTGTGTTTGTGGTTTTTTTCTCTGTTTCAGGAAGAAAAAAGTCAAGAAATGTCTACCAATTTAAAATACCTTTCCCTGGGCATCCTGGTTTTTCAGACCACAAGTTTAGTCTTGACCATGCGTTACTCTCGGACACTGAAAGAAGAAGGACCTCGTTACTTATCCTCTACTGCAGTAGTTATTGCTGAACTTCTGAAGATTTTGGCCTGTGTTCTATTGGTCTACAAAGACAGCAGTATGTGTCAAATTTTGAACCAAGTAATTTTCCTAATCAATATGCTGTATTGTAGTGGCAACCGCAAATCAGCCATGTGAGTACAGGCATGCAACAAAGCATTTCCCTTCTCATGTAAGAAGTAGTCTTGGAAAGACATTAATCATACTTCAGTCCTCAACACACAACAGAAGATATTGTATATTTGCTGAAGAGAGTTCTCTTTAAAGAACGGATATTGAGGAGTGCAAGAAGAAATTTTCTAACAGCTTGAAGCTTGTGTTTGCTCAGGCATTTTCAGAAGTTCGTATGTAGAAGTAGGAAAAAATGAAAAGCTTTAAGTGTGTCCAAAGCATGAGTGATAATTTAGAAGCCTATAATAAACAGGAGATGCCGAAGGGAGAAAGCAATTTCATTACTACAGGAAGAAGCGTGGTTTTAAGATCAAAAAAAGTATATTCAGATTTACTCCAGTTGGGTTTTTGTACATTTTATACTGAAATTACCTGGTTCCTTGACACATATATTTGATCTTCAACAGCTTAAAAATATCATTGTGTATGTATAAATATTGATGACTGTGTAGGCTCCTAAATGTGCATTTTTTAGGTGACACTCTTTAATGTATCATCTTCAAATATTGATATGGTTTCAATAAGTTTTACTTAAAGTATTTTGAATAATTGTTCTAGTTCTATTATTCTAGGCTACTGGAAGACACTTTGCAGTGTCCTTTTTCTTACATATATGAGGCTCATGAAAGTCAAACATAGCATTTTGAGGTCTTGATAGCAGTGATAGCTACCTTTTTCCTCTCTTTTGAGTGAATGTCTATTTCTTTTATTGATTCTTTGTGTAGAGTGCAATTTACGGACCCTGAACATAGTGCTACATGATGAAATCCTTAATAAACCCATGGAAACTCTTAAACTTGCTATTCCTTCAGGAATTTATACACTTCAGAATAACTTGCTGTATGTAGCATTGTCAAACCTAGATGCAGCCACATACCAGGTATTGTACATTTTGATATCTTTGTAAGTTTAAAAAAAACCCCATGAATTATGCGGTAGTAACTGTTTCTGGTTTCTTCTAGGTTACATATCAACTGAAAATTCTTACCACAGCGTTGTTCTCTGTGTCCATGTTGAGCAAGAAACTAGGTGTATACCAGTGGCTTTCATTAGTAATATTGATGACAGGAGTGGCATTTGTGCAGGTAAATTTTAACAGGTGGCTTCTGTTTACTTAATGTGTTTATTCAAGGAGCATGTATTTCTGTACCGATTATACAGCTTTCTGATTCTACCAGCTGCACATGAGCACCGGAGTATGGTCAGGAACTACGAATCACAGCTGGCCAGGTCTAGAAGATGCCAGAAATGGTTCAAATGCAGAAGATAACACCTCTTTTGTGTCCCAGTGCTCTACTGTAGAATGTGACAGGGCCTCTGGAGTAGCCTGCAAATAACAGTGATAGCAGTATTTATTAGCACACTTCTTCAGACATTAGGGAATCATAGATCTTCTGTGCCAGCAGTCCTGCTGCTTACCTTGTGATATGGTTTCAGCATGGTGAATTCATGTGAACTTTTTCAAGAGGCAAACTTGGCCTCTGTTCTGAACAGTGCAGGTACAGTAGTTTGTAGTTTTCAGAAGGCATGATCATGGAATAAGAGAATATTCTAAGAATTTTTAGCAGATTTTAGCATATCCTAGAGATCTTTATTGCAAAACATAAGTATTTGAAAAAATTCTGAGGATTAAATTTGATAGAATTTTCAAATTTAATAATGAAAAATGAGAACAAAACATTCTGATAATAATTAGAAGACTCTTTAGTATGTTTTTGTCCATGGCTTTGCATTTTATTCTGTTAGCATTAGATATATTGCAGGATTTAGCTTCATAAATTTCAGCTTTAGTCACCTGCATAATCACTGTAGAGGGGCACATGCAAAAAGCAATTCATCCCATCTTAAAGGCAGCTGGTGTAAGTGGTTTTCTAAGGGTGTTTATATTTGTAAGGTAACTAACTGTTGGGTGGGAAAAGTTGGTGACTGAATGACCATGATAAGTTATGCTGGTGTAGAGAAACAGTTACGGCTTATAAATCCAGGACCTGGTTAAATTGATGGGTATTCTCCCAATTCAGGCACAAATTTACTCCTTACAGATATGTAGAAAGAAAAATTATGGATTTTCAGTCCTTTAGAAGTATTTATGGAGCAAAATACAAAACTTTACAAACATGTGATTGCCCACATTTATGAACTGTTGCTAGAAAAGAAATTTGCATTTTATAGATGCTCATGACTTGATTTTATCAGTGAATTTTGTATAACTGTTTTTACATTCAGTGGCCTTCAGACTCTCAAGCAACAGCTGCTAAGGAACATTCAGCAGGATCTCAGTTTGTAGGCCTGATCGCAGTTCTTATAGCATGTTTTTCTAGTGGATTTGCCGGGGTTTATTTTGAGAAAATTTTAAAGGAAACCAAGCAGTCTGTGTGGATCAGAAACATTCAGCTTGGTAAGTTTAATTTTAGTCATCTCTTACAGATACTGCATTCTGAAGAGTTAAGATAAATGTGCAAAATATATATATAAGTAAAAAATATCACCAACATTTTCGTATTCTGCATAAATGTACTTTTAAAACCAAAAGTATAGACTCTGCTAAATAGAATTCCAGCAGTTGCTTTCTGATCTCAACCTAGTTCTTGGTTTAACTTGATTATAGAGCGTCTGTAAGTTTGTACAGAATCTGTCAATTGAATTTGTATTTAAAATTTTCTAAAGAATGTTATCTTATGCAGGATTCTTTTTGCAGTAGACTACTAAAGTTGTTCTGGGTCTTCTAGACCTTAGATATTAAAATGGCGACAGAGTTGATCCATTTTGCTGAATGAGTTTTCTCTCACCTCAAAGCAATCTTGTCCAGTTTATAAGGTTGGAAATACGACATCAGCAACATCTCTTTGTTTCTGTTTTGCAAAGGGGCTTATAAGAAAGATGGGGACAAACTTCTTAGCAGGGCCTGTTGCAATAGGACAAGGGGTAATGGCTTTAAACTGAAAGAGGGTAGATTCAGACTAGATATAAGGAAGAAATTCTTTGCTGTGAGGGTGGTGAAACACTGGCACAGGTTGTCCAGAGAGGCGGTAGATGCCCCATCCCTGGAAACATTCAAGGTCAGGTTGGACGGGGCTCTGAGCAACCTGGTCTAGTTGAAGATGTCCCTGCTCATTCCAGGGGTGGTTGGACTAGATGACCTTTAAAGGTCCCTTCCAATCCAAACTAGTCTATGATTACATGGTCATTGTTGGAGTTGTCCTTCTTTCTCTAATGGAATCCCTCTAGTCTTCACCTGTAGGCAATAATTATTTATTGTGTATTTGAATAAATGCTTTCAGCAGAATTTGAACTTTCCAGCACCTTAGTGCGAGCTCTTGATCAAATCCATAGTACTGTAGAATTAAGTCATGAGGATGATTTAGTGGATCAGGGCTGTGTGCTGAGTCTGGTAGAATGTAAAGAAGTACCATAAAAACAGGAGATGGTGTGGGGGTTTTTGTAATTTGATAGTTGGTCAAAAACTAGTATGGTCAAAAATGTCTGAATACAGGCAATATTTTTTCCTTTCTTTCCCTGTTGCTGTGTTTTAATTATAAATGGTTATAAATGCAGAACTGTATTTTGATTATATTTTAATATTTTTACATGTCCATAATGGTTTGAAACTTGAAGATAGAGAAGGGGATCAAACCTCCTACTTACTATCTGCTAGTATTTATTGAAATTGTGTATATTAAAACTGAGTTTTCTTGAACAAGATTTAAGGTAAGATTTGGTGCTCTGGATGGATCTACAATGTAAAATCCGTTGAAATCCGTTGCCACTGAAAGCTGATTATTATTACTCTCAATTTCCATGCTAGAAGTGCTTTGGTGAGCAACAATGCATATATCTGAAACAATTTCCAATTAAACATTCATAATTCCTGAAAAATCAATGATCTCTCCTAAAACATTCTTCAGATTTTTCTACAGTGCACAAAAGTGTATATGAAAACAAATGAGTTCACTAGTTTGATAGTGGGCCTGGTCATATATTGAATGTTCCAGTAATTATTTTGTGAAAACAATTACGTCCAAACAGACTGCATCTAAACGCAAACTGTTCAAGGTAATGAATAACTAGGACTGTGATATATGAAAACTTAAATGTTTGTGATAATGGTGAGAATTGAATCACCTGATTTTTTTATTTATTTTTTGTCAGTGAGCTTAATTTGCCTCAATACAAAATTCAGTAGAATATGTTTACTATTAAGGTTGTTTTCAGTTCAAAAATGAAATTAATTTTGTCGTATTTCTTAGAGGGTTTCCTGATACAGCTTTTAGAAAATATTTAAACATGAAACCACAATTTCAAAAATACATTAGTGTATCGTTTCTGCAAGTGCAAGTTAATTGCCCGCTTAAGACATTGTATCGTTCAAAAGCAAGCTGGTCATAAGCAAGAGCTTTGAAATAGAGCTTTTCTTAAAACACAAACAACAAAAAACGTATGTATAACCTGGTTTTGGTTTTTATATTTGGAGAATTATTAGCACTGTAGAAAAAAATTGGAAAATATATTTGAAGAATTTTTGAAAAATTCAGTTTTTAATGCATACCAATATCATATTAGGGATGTATGAATAGTTCATTTTATTTATTTGTGCAAATCGATTGGAAAATAAAAGTATGGTTTAATCCAAATGAAACCTACATTTTTAATTATGTCTACAAAAATTATTATTTCTTGTCAGATGGAAGGTTTTATTTTGTTCAAAAGAACGCCGCCCTTGTCAGATGCAAAGAAATGCGATGAAAATAGAGGTCAGCTTTTCACAGAAATGGAATGGAAAAAATGTTCCCCTTTCCTGTTCAGGACCAGAGCCTACATCAGTCACAGAGGAAGTGCTTGCATTACTTCCATGCCTGAGGGGACTGCCCATCTGATACAAGAACACCATACTCATCAAATTATAAACTTTTTAACCTCATTTTAAATTCTTCTTTTGACATTACGTCTCTACTAGTAAACATTCATTGTGTTTGAGACTGGTTCAGAAGAATCCCATTTCCAAGATCCTTGTCTGAATTGGCAAACTGATAAGTCCTGCTCTTGCTAGATCAGCAACTATCTCCTCCTCTGAAAGTTTTCCTTGTTTTTCTCTCTGGGTTATAGTGTGACTTCAGCCTTCAATCATGACTACTTTCAGGAAAACTGAAATTGTGTTTAAGTGAATTTTGCTATATGCCATCCCATTCCAGTAAAAAGCAGTCACCCCATTCCAGTAGAAAACAATGGAAGATAAGTGTATAAGAATGTCCTGATGGAAACAGTCAAAACTTGTTGTAAGTGTGGAAAATAGCTTTTAAAAGAGAGTATCTGTCTGAACACTGATTGCATTTGAATGTGATGGTATTGCAAGTGGCAGTCCTATTTTAAAATCAGATATATGTGAGCAGTCCTTGAGGACAAGGAACCTGTTTGCATGTTTTTTCATCTGAAGCTTTTAAATCAATCTTGTACTTTCAGGATTTTTTGGTAGCATATTTGGACTGATGGGTGTATACATTTATGATGGAGAACAACTGTCAAAGAATGGATTTTTTCAAGGATACAATAAACTTACTTGGATAGTTGTTGTTCTACAGGTGAGATACCGTGTATCACATTTCTGTGAAGGCACTTGGGATTTACTGTTCTATAAATGACTGGGGAAACTAATGGGTGGCATTGAAGCTATTGAGAATCCTATCGTCAAAGGTCTGATCTGTCACTATTAGAATAAACCTCTAAATAAAAACCTGGAAAATATATCGCAAATATATGACTAAGTATTGTGCAACATAAAAGCATGTAAGCATTATTTCTTTTGCAATGTTGTTGTTTGGTTTTTTTTAATAAATATGTACCCTTCCTCCTGTGGCTAAAATATATAGTACAAGCATTTCCACTAATTTAATGATGGTAATATGATCAACAATTTCTTTAATGGGGAAGGAAGGACTCCTCCAATATTTATCTTCAACAGTGCATATCCATAACATAAAATAAATGTAGTGCTCCTAATCATAGGCAAAAGCTTTTCCTAAAGTAAGCGCATGTTGTTAAAATAGGTGCTCTCAGTGGAATTGTCAGGCTGTAAACGCAAACCTCATTATTTTTCAGGCACTTGGAGGGCTGGTGATTGCTGCTGTTATAAAATACGCGGACAACATTTTAAAGGGATTTGCAACTTCTCTTTCTATTATACTATCAACATTGATCTCCTATTTCTGGCTGCAAGATTTTGTCCCTACAAGGTAAGAATTATTTTCCATCTATGCTGGAAAAAAAAAAAAAAAAGTTGAAAACTTAATGGTTATCAGATAGAACTGCAAAAATAAATAAAAAAAACAGTCCAAGCCACACTTTTAGACTGTTTAGATACAACTTGCCCATAAAAGTTTAGTTTCATGACATACCATAACTAATACTTTTTTTTTTTCAGTATAGTTGGCAAGATTAAATTTTCTGTAAGACACAGCCCCCCACAGGTCAGGAATAATTGAATCTCAAATCTTGGCTTTTGACAAACCACTCTCTTGCGGGCTGTATGTTTTAGTTCACTGTCCTTTTCTCTTCTTTTCCTCCCTACCCAATCTCCCTCAGCTTTGCTCAGCTCCTGCTTTGCTTTTATGCTGGAGCCAGTCCTCTTTAGTTTTGACACTTGCCTTGCACTGCGTTTGGCTGTGCTCTTTGAACCAGTCTCCCCCCTGCTGGCTGTTCTGAGTAAGATCGTGACAAAGGGGTTGCTTGTCTCTTGTTTTCTGTTTGTCCTCTGAACGGACAGATCTTCCACCAGTCATCTCATTGCAAGAGAAGTTATGGCCGAACAATTATAATGATAATCTTTTTATACTTTTTTTTAACCCACTTTCAAAACAGTCTCTAAAAGAAATAATTGCAATCATACACACATGGAAGTTACACTGCAGCAATTAGTTGCGCAAGGACACCCGGAAGCCCAAAGGCAGAGCTTTTTTTAGACACAATAAATACCATATTTATTAGTGAAAACACTCAACCGAGAGAAAATTGCTTGCTATATGCTTCTAGGCCCAATGCACTGTGTCCTGGTGTTTTGTGAATCAGATTTTAGGAGCTCTGTGCGCTGCAGGTTTTGTACATGGCTAGATTCCAGAATCATGCTTGTCTTGGCAGTGCCTGTTAATATATGGTGTGAAGAAGTAATATTCCAATTTTCAGATATATTAATAGGATTTTGCTTATAAGTAACCTCTCATATGTTATACATACTCATAGTGTAAAAATATTTTGAATAATATTTACAACTTTTGTATCTGATACAAAGAAACATCTTTTTATCTAAAGGTAGTATTTGCAATATTAGCAGGAGTTTACTTAAACATTCAAAAAAGGAAGCAGAACAACTATTTAGGCTTAAAAAGTGGAAGATATTGAACTTAAATTATAAGTAGCCTATACTTTTCCTATTACAACATAGAAAGTAGTTTAAGAATTTCTGTGTGCTCAAATGGAAAATTAATAAGTAACTTACCAGCTTCTGCAAACATAGTGAAAATGGAAACAGTGGTAAATAATTAAATGAGATGGAGCTAACTAGCAGTATGTAGAACTCGAAGCAATCTCATTTAATAAAACTTGATTAACTTGAGTTAATCAAACTCAATCTGTGGTACCTTGGTTATGCCAACTGAATTTATTTGAGCTGAAACTGTGTGATTGTTTCTGTCACTTCAACAAACATTTTTGATTGGGATAATAGATGTAAAGTACTTAAGTGCTTGAATGTGTTGCAATGGATCGTGTCCAGAAATAGGCTAACTGTATTCTCTGAAGGATTATCATGTCATGTGCCACAGTTTTTTTAGCGTTTGGTTCAGAAGATCAAATTGTCAACATTGTCATGTCTTTATGACAAGGTTCTTTTCTAAAATGTGTACTGATTGTCTGTTGGCTTTGGATATTTTGTTTCAGACTTTAACTATCAAAGCAACTTGAAAGGCCCATATGTCATAATACAAAAGATGCCTTTATTATCTTTTCCTTACATAAATCTTTATGTATCTGCCAAAAATTAGATTGTACTGACTTGCAAACTGGTTCTTCGGCAGCAGTAATTTGTTTTGACATAAGCTTTGGACTTCAAAGCAAACACAATTCCAACAACATGATGTACGTAAGATGTTAAAAGTGGCTGGGTAGCCACAGTAGTTGCAGTTCTTTAGCTTCTGCTTGCATTTTGCACAGAGCTTTAGGCAAAAGAAAAAGAAAAGAACAATTGGTCTGATTACTTTTGACAATGGTTCCATGAAACTATAATTTTCAGAATATGTCAGTATAGTGATACATCACTTAGTGGTTGTAAGTTTCTTATTTTAACTTCTTCCTGCATCCTTCTATAATAAATATATGAAAATTATTTTGTTCTTTATAAATTGGACGAATATAATTTATCTTTCTGTGTTCCCAGAGGAAAAAAATGTCCTTTCTCTTGATTGCATTACCTAAATAAAATGGCATCAACTGAAATGAGCTAACTTTTTTTTTTTCATCCCTGTTTTATTCAGCGTCTTTTTCTTCGGAGCCGTCCTTGTAATAGCAGCTACTTTCCTATATGGTTATGATCCCAAACCTGCAGGAAATCCCATTAAGGCATAGCAGACTTCCTCATCAACCTGCTTCTCAAGATCACACACTGGGGGTCTTGCTAACAATGGCACGTGGAAAGTGTCATTGTGCACTGCAAGGAAAAGATTACTACCCTGAATCTATTGAAGAAATGCCTATGAGTAGTTTTGAACAGCCAGAGGGGTTAAAGGTGGATGGTGATACTGTCTGTAACTGATGGAAAAAAACAAATAAAAATGGCAGGGGAATGCCCAGTGCAACGTGCTAATAAAAACTTGAAAGGAACAAAAAGTTTCCAAGAAACTGCAATTAGGAATGTTTACAGCTTTGACCGGAATTGCATCAAAAGAATTTACTGTATTGACTGCTGCAGAAATATGTCCTATGCACTCTTTGAAAGAGCACATGACAATATTGTCAGATTGTATGTTTTTGCAATTTGACTATACTTAATCTTAGTAAATGTTTTTAACTGTTTGTCTATTTACATGAAATCAGCTGAATACGCATCATAGTTCTAAAGTGATGGTCCTAATTAGGTATTCCTTATTAAAACTGTGAAGATTGAATTAAGGTTGAAAGACACTTTCACAATATCCGATATTTTTATATTTTTAGAAGGCTGATTTAATAACAGAAATCTGTTATTAAATTACAATATTATAATTCTGTTGCTTATATAAAACTATTGTAAGAATGTTAACATTCTCACCTAAGTACACAAAGGGGGAAATTCGGAGTGAAATGTTTGTTGATACTCCAGCCTTCATCAGGATAGGCTGTAGTGTTCCAACAGATGCAATAACTCTGTGAACACAGGCTGGAGGTTACTGCACTAACCTGGTACTAAGAGTAGGCTTATGATGGAGTGCTTGCTCAGATGTAATGTTCATTCTTTTTATTTTTATTGATTATAAATCGACTTTTTGGCAGAACCTTTAAAGTAGTTTTTATGCTTTAAATATCCTCTGGGGATTTTTTTAACCACAGTTAAAAAAAAAAAAAAGCCCATAATAAACATTTTAAATGCATTATTGTTGTCTGTAACAGCTCCACCTGGAGCTATTATGGTATATCATCTGTATACTGTACTGTACTTTATTACAGAGGTGTTTTTTAAATGTGTTGTTTACTCATGAACTCTCCAAGGCTTTTTCAGTACATTTCTATGTCATGGCTTAATTAGAGAATTTTTTTTTAATCATCATTATTATTAGTATTTTGTTCTGGGAGTCCTTGAGCCAACAGACCAAAGTGGGTTGTCTGGAGCTATTCAGTCTAGTAGAGGAATTACTTTAATAGGAAACATAATGAAAATGTAATTAATTGTGCAATAGGTAAATATAAAAGCATGCTGTTCTGTTTTAACCAAAAAAAAAACCTTTACAAAGAAACCTAGATGCAGTTAGAACTTAGATCAATTAGACTGTTACAAACGCTTCACTTTTTGAAGTATTTGCATATAGCCAGAAACACCAAAAAAAAAAAAAAAGCCAGAACTAATAAACAAAAAAAGCTGTCTTAAAAATCACTTGATTTCAGGAGACCTATTCGCAATGGATATTAATGTAGAGTGACTTCTTATCCATGTTACACTTGTAAAGGTATACATTTATACAAAAATATATCAATAGTCCCTTACCTGTAGAATGGCAAGTGGTAAAAAAGTATGATTTCCTTTATTTCCCCCTTCATGCTCTTTCTCGCTTCTGTCTTGTGCTAATGAACACGTTGTGAAGGGAGAGGTGTTTTAAAATGTTTGCCAAAATACCTCATCCTCTTTTCCACATTTTAGTGGTGGATTGACAAGGAGATTCTGTAAGAGTGCTCTAAGATTTTTTTTTAATGAAGTATTGTAAATGGGAAAGGAAAAATTTCACTTACGTCAGCCAAGTAAAAACAGCGTTTTCCTTCTGTTGGCAATGACGTGGATTATCAACTTTTTGTTTGTTTATCGTATCAGAGCAAGACGTTAAAGACATTTCAGAGTTATGCCAAGTGCTTGCTAAGCTTTGTGAACGGTGAATCTATCCCAGCATGCCATAATTGCAGGAGCTCTGCTACTTGGTAGTGAAAACTCTCTCGTATTACCCTAAAATGGCATTCTATGTTAATATTGAACTGTTTACCTAGAACACTCAATGTGGCAAAATCTTTGAAAAATTACATTTAGTCGTTTTGCCACTGAAATACAACATGAGGTAAGATGTATGCGTAGAACAGTGGCTCGCAGCATTGCTTGGCATAGAATGGAAAGAGCGTGACTCTGAAATGATCTGAAAAGTGTTGGTAGTAATATCTGAATTGGAGTTTGGCCTACATGGTAATAGTTTTAATTTCATGAATCACAGTAATGGAAATGTTCAGGTGATATAATTGGTTACTTCCTTGAGGAATTTCTCCAAAAAACATAGGGAGCAGGTTGAGAACACTTTAAAGCTGGTTGCACAGGAAGGGACCAAATGGGCCAGATAATTGCCACACTGCTGGAGGTCTGTTACATATAACCCAGTTTTAATACTTCACGTGCACCTGTCAATATTTGCCAATAAGGATCAGTTTAAAGGAAAGAACAGGAATATGTGCTCTTTGCTTTTGAATAGGATGCCATACAGCTTTGGAAAACAATATACCTACTGTACTAAGGAACAGTCACTCCTGTTCATAGATCGGTGACTCTTCCATGTTTTCAACTGACAGTTCCATTAAATTTTCCAGTAGAGGGATAGATCTCCTCATATATTTGTTGCTGTAAAGGAAATAGCAATTTGCATTTTGAGCTGTCTTTCCTTAGCCCTTTACAGGCTAAGGAGAGACGCTTTGAGGCCTTCCAGGTTGAAAAGCATTCTTCTAGACAGAGGGAAGACGGCATATGTTTCTTGAGAACAGAAAGGACTTGAGGAGGGTTTACTGATTTCTGTAACCTTTGCAATCTGAGAGCATATGCACATTTTCTCACTGAGATAATTTTGTATCTGGATTTTAAAATTAAAAAAAAATCAACAAAAAAAAAACCAGTTTAAGTCAATAACTCATTAACTAACCAAAGAAGCATAGCTAGCACAGAGCATTGGGAAGTAGGGGATAGTGTGCTTTGCGTTTGCCCGAAAAGCAATCTGTAGGAGTCTAACTTTCCAAAAATAAACCTGTTTTTCTGAACTATTTTTCTGACTTTTAGACAATGGATTTGTTAGTTTAGTTGTATATTTAGGAGGCTAACCTATACATAGCAGAATTTTATTTAAATATTTATAAAGCTATAGCTAGGTATTTATTTGCAATAACTTGAATTATGTGATTTTTTTTAAAGACTTGCATAATGGGAGTACTAGTATTTATTGAATACTTGGTATTTGGTAGTTTTATTTGAGAATCTCTGGGATACATGATAAATGGTCAAATAACAATAAATGTAGAACTATCTTCAAAGCAAAATAAATCAGCAGTTCAGTGGTGAAAAATCTTGAGTCCAATAAAGTAAGATAAACTTTTCTTTAATCATTGTATTTCTGTGCTATCCGCAAGTGCCCAATAATCTTTTTTCTCAAAGAATTCAGATAATTTTACAGTTCTATTCAACTTCTTTGTTTTAGACAAGCTATAAGAAAACTTCCCTTTTTGTTTGCTTTACTAATGGGTAGATTAATGTTCTAGATCCAGCTTCTACAAGATAACATCTTGGGTTTTTTACTGTAACTTTTTAGAAACTATTGTTTTATTTTTCTTTAAAAAAAAATCTTATTTTGGTAGCCTATACTTGTGTTTCAGTTACTCATACAGTCCTCTCACAGATTTTTATTTGTTTGTAATTGTTTTGTGTTCCTAACTTATTTTTATGGCTGTAATTCAAAAGACTGTAATGGATTTTGTTAAATTATTTTAAAATTGATGAATGAAACATTGCATTTCTTCTGGTTTTCGTTGTCAGTAACTTTCATATTTTAATGTATTTCCTTATCAGCTGTGCATGTTCTGTTGTATTTAAGCAATCGTCATTTTCCAAATTTGAAGTTGTTGCTCATTTTCCTCCTGTTGACAGTGTTTCTTGCTGGATATTGTGAATGAGGAGCGTTATTCATTGTTTTCTTCTCTGAAATCCATGTTTTGTAAGAATGAGATATTAAAAAAAAATGAGGGTTTTTGTGTATTAGAAAGGTAAAGTTTATCTGTAACATGGTATTATACCATATATGTGGTAATGTATCATTACCTATGGTGTTCAGTTATTGTAAGACAGTCCAAGAAGTGTTTCCTTCCCTTTGTTTTCATTGATCTGTTCATTTTCAATGATGGTTATTTTCCACAGCAAGTTACTAAAGAGTTCTACTCTTTCCAGGTAAGCTCATTATATGTTTTTAAATATCTAGAATTAAGATGTTTTTACTGGAAAAAATGCAGGGGAAAATGCAACAAAATAAGTGGGATTAATTAGATGGTATCTTCTGCTTTGGTTACTGTGAATATAAATTTCTGTTCAGTTGAATGTATAACTTTTTCTAGTTATTTCCTGCTAGGTGAATTTGTAACTCTTTCTAGAAGCAAAAACATCTGTCCTGAGGTGCCATTCAGTGCTCATTCTAGAATGCCTGCTGCACATTTGCGTCCAAGAGCAGACATGAGATTTTTAACTCTTGCCTTCAACCTTCCATCATTGTTCTGACTGTAATTAGCCTTACTCATTTCATTAGCAATTTATAGATCAGGAGTAATTGCTTATATGCTAAGCATATGTTTATATTTGCTGCCATGAGGAACACCGGTTTAGATTTTTAAAAGTTCGTCTTTATTGTCAATATATTTTAAATTTAATTTTAAATATATGAGCCCAAATAGAAATCATGTATTCAAGCATTGTAGCAAAATTTTTAAGGTAGTCTTAGGAGTTTTTATATGTTGATGTTGATATTTGTGTGTGATCACGCTGAATACAATTCTAATATATGGTGTTTCCAGGCAGTTTGGAAACAGGTTATTTTTTTGGTATAACACTAGTGAACCATGGAATGCATCTTACATGACCTAATACAGTCTTTTTTTAATCCATGTTGAGGTAAAATAATGTTTTTCTCCTGTATGTGTAGATAATGTCACTAGAGTAATAAACTCGTTAAAATTAAGCACGCCAGCTTTATTAAGAATATGATATAAAACTGTTTGAGAGCTTTGTAAATGGAAAGGCTTGCCTTATGCATATTTTAGCAGAAATAAAACAATGTTTTAATTAACATTTATTATTTCAGAATATAAATTTTTGGCATAATTTTCTATAAACTCCAGAATGCTGTTGTAAGATGTTTCTTAATGGTATCTTTTAACATACAGCTTACTGAATTTTGACAGAAATTTAATTTTGACTGAGATGTGTTCTTTTTGACCACTGTATCATGTCTTCTTGTGAATCACATTCCACCATTGTTCCTGTGACTGTCTGTTTCTGCACCCTTCTGGTCTGAAAACCCTGATCTCCTTGTTTCAGGACTGCTGTTCCTGGACTGGGGGTGGTAGGGAGCATCTGGGTATCAAGTACCAAGCTATAGTATGGTGTGCGATTGTAAAACACTGTAATCCTTTGCAGAAGAGTTTTGCCACAAGTTACCAGGAGGCAGCTGGTGATTCAGTAGCTTTTCTTTTTCCCGTGTTTTAAATATTTAATTTTGGTAGGAGTAGAAAGTACTATATAATATACCCTCTAGAATACAACACAATCCATTGTTTCATGTTACAATTTAGAAGCTGAGGTTTTGTATAGCTGTAATTTACAATATATCAAAGACCTGAACAGAGTTCACAAACACGTTGCTATAGATGGTGGATAACATGTTTCCCTGTCCTTTCCAGAGAGATATATTTATAAAATAAAATCAGGTAATTTCAATAATTTTCAGGACTCTTCATTTCAGTCAGTTCCTTTTGTCAATTCTGCTCTGATCTTGGTGATCATATGCAGCATGATTTAAACTGAAATTTTTAGGCCATTAGGTGACAGAAATGAATTATCCATCAGCTAACCAAAGGAACATAGCTGGTACAGAGTACTACAATGCAGGGGACAGTGATCTTCGAGTCTGGCCTAAAAGCAATCCGTAGGAGTCTCAACTGAAACCATTGAAACCATTGTCTGTCTGTGCTTTAGAATCAATGGTTTCCCTGGGGGAGATGATAAGTACTCTTGTTTTGATTCCACTTCCAAAAAGATACTAATATCTTCTACAGCTGGCAGGTACTATTATGCATTTACTTTGTATAGAAGGTTGAACACTACAGGTGTTTAGATGTAACAATTTTTGTTTCTCTTCTTCAGGAGATAAAATGTATGTCAGGAATTTGTCTCAGTTAAATAATGGCAGAGTGGATTATGTCAGGACTTACATAGGTAAGTGGAGTTTAATATTTGAAAATATGTAGCTGGCTGAAATTCATGACAGCAAAAGCAAGTCATATTTATCTAGAGTTTATTTTAAAGTTAGTAATTCTTACTTGAATCGTCTGCTCAGCCTACATGAGCAAACTTGATACATTTATTTTGGTATAATGACATCAATAATGTGTTGGTCTAATATAAAGGTGTGGATGGAAAAACAGCTGTTTAATCAGCCTTGTTACAAAATGTCTTTGCTGAGATGCAGTTGTGTTAACTTTTTAACATGGGTTCATTACATGTCATGTACACGTCTGTGTGTGACACTCCCACCAAAATGTAACGGTACTCTCTCCAAGGAGAAGACTTGAAACCACGGCACGATTTTAGGACCCTTCTCCTTTTCAAATAGAAGGGGTGAGACACCCTGGAACATATTGCAATTGTCACATACTTGGCTTAACATATTAAGACTGATGACTGATAATAGCAGTGGCTGCAAACATCCTTTTGCCCCTGTGGGTAGCCCGGTAGATTGTCTTGAGATTGTCTTTGTGTCGTGACCTAGAAGCTCTACTTGCTTTTGTCTCACTGTTAGATTAGAGTAAATCCATTGGCCTGAGCAGGGCTGTGCCTCATGACGTTCTAAATTCCTTAAAAGCTGTATTATGAAAAGATAAGAGGGTGCTTAGTCTTAAGGCTAATAGTTTAACTTAAGCTCACATGATCTTACGTGGTGAGTGACTTACACCCCTTTGTTAACACAGTGGTGTCCGTGCTGTAAGGGAGCTAGGGTACAGGTCTGTACATTAGGGTTGAGGTTCAGCATAGCAGCCACTGTTTGTATAGACAGAGATGATGTTAATGCATGGCTGAGGTTGTGGGGGAAACAGGGATGTCGCAGGAGCTGGGGAGATTGGGATGTGCAGTAAGAGGGCTGGAAGGTGGAGGACTGAGTGAAGAAGAACATAGAGAAGAGACTGGTGTGTGGGTATGGCCATGGAGAGCTGTGTCTGTAATATGAGATCGTGACTGTAATAGTACTGGATGTGGAGAGATGTTGCTCTGTTTAGCGCTGCCAGACATCAGCAGTGAAGGAATTTAAACTATAAGCTACAGAATAATTAATAATAATAGTACATGTTTCCAAAAGATTTTCTCCCCTAACAACAGGTATGATGCCTCGGGAAAGACGATCCCTGTTATCTTATTACCTGCAGGCTGTGTGATAAATCAGAAGGTGAAATGGCCTTGGCCTGCCCGTTGAAAGCTATTAAAGTTGTCACAAGCTCAGTTTAAAACTTGAGAGGAAGAAAGCAGAGTGTCTCGGAGTTGGGTTTTTAAGAGGGATCATATGTGTGGTTAGGTACTTTGGCTCTAGAAATGTCTTTAGATGTTTAACAGGTATATCTATTAAAAACTGCCCTTTTTTGCTCCTTTTTTCCAGGCCCCTCAGCCGGCTCAGGGAGGAGGAGGAGGCGGAGGCGGTGGCTGGTGCGAACCCTTTAGGCTCGGTTGGGAGGGGGTAGCTGGCAGGATCGATGCTTGCGGAGGTACGTCAGAAAAAACGAGGCTTCGGCGGTGCGGGAAAGGCCGTGATCACGTATTTTAAAATGCCGGTGTTGTCTGGATAGGGAAAAAAAGCCGAGTGCCTCCAGCAGTACAGGTGTGCCCAAAGATGGAGGTTGCTGAGGGACCGGTAGTGCAGGAGGACGGAGCGCACCGCCCCGCCCAGCCCTCGGCCAGGGGCCGCGGCGCAGCGAACCGCACGGCTTCTGGCAGCCGTCTCTTTTATTTATTTCTTTAAATGCATTTATTTTTTTCCAACTCTTAACCATTAATTTTTTTGAAAGGCACCAAGGCGAGGCCCCGCCCGGGCTGGGGGCCGGAGGCCTCGGCGCGGCGGGCGCGGGGCCGTCACGGGCGGTGCGTCCTGCGCACGTGACCGGCGTCCGGCCAATGGGGCGATCGCGTGATGCGCGGCGGCGGCTGCGCCCGGGGGTGGCTGGCCAAGATGGCGCCGGGTGCGTGAGGGGTGGCGGCGGCAGCGCGGCGAGGGGAGGCGAAGGCCCGGCTGCTGGGGAGGGTCCGCTGCTGCCCCCGCTCCCCCCCGGGGCTGTAGGATGGTAAAATGACCCAGGGGGGGAAGAAGAAGAAACGCGCCGTGAACCGCAGTATCATGCTGGCCAAGAAAATCATCATTAAGGACGGCGGAACGGTGAGGCCGGGCGGGGCCGGGGGCGCGGGGTGGCTCGGGGTGGGGAGGCGGCTGTGGGGTGAGCTGGCGGCGGCGGAGCCCTGGGTCCCGCGGCGTTGCGGAGCGCTGGCAGCGGTCGGTCAGGGGGCCGAGGCAGGTGCGGCCGGGCCCGGTCCGGCGTGGGGTGGGGTTGGGGGGTCGGTGGGCCCGTGGGCCTCGGGCGGCCGGGACTGGCGGCATGCGAGCGGGCCGTGCTCCGGCGGCGGCGGTGGGCCGAGCTCTGTGGCGAGGTTTGAGTTTGTTTTATGCTGCGGGTTGCTGCAGCGCCGGTAGTTTCGTTCCGGCATCCCGGGCTGGTTTCCTTGAGGCAGTTACAGAATCACCGAATCTCCTAGATTGGAAAAGACCTGTAAGATCATCTAGTCCAGTCATCAACCTAACACTGACAAGCTCACCGCTAAACAGAATCACAGAATCTCCTTGATTGGAAAAGACCTGTAAGATAATCTAGTCCAATCATCAAGTTGCCCGAGAAACACCTGTCAGGGTGTCATGCTAGTTCAGGTCGTTTTCGTAAGTGCTCTTTCTCAGCGTAGGCCCATTTTTAGGGCTCAGGAGCAAGTGTGAGAAACAGTGTTGCCTCAGGAGTTAGGCATAGGTAACTGCAGATCACTTACATTTGCCTGAGATCATGTGGTTCGTGTCTAAACCTAACTTTACATTGAAAATTATTTAAATGAAATCTGAAGGAAGAGCTGCTAGGAAGGCAGCTGTATGCTTGGGAGCAGCAGTTGGCTGCACAATAGCCTGGGACGGTGCCGGCATGCAGTTGGCCATTGTAAAGGGAAGCAGGAAGCGCCGAGCGTGGTGAGGATGCAGTTCTGGCTGGTGGTGCAAAGCCCGTCTGGGATGGATCACCATCACAGCAGTCTTCTGTCCTCTCTGTTTCCATAGGCTGAGAAAGAATAGGCCAGCAAGTGGGACAGACTCTTGCATCAGAGAAGTCCTTTAAAGGGTGCCTGGAAGAAGTGTTTTGCAGTTCCCTCCCACTGTCTTGCTTCCTCTTAAATACATACATTTTAAAAAGAAAGGAAGCTGTTACGTGTTTTGGCTGCTGGAACTTGGGTTTTTTAATTGATAAGTAGTGTTACTTCCACTGTATCATTACCCCTGGATTTTTTCTGCCTTGTAACATTGTGTAGCTTTGATGTATACTCTTCTAAATACAGTATCATTATTTCAAATAAAGAGACATCTTGATAGATTAAATTGCTGGTGGCCCTTCAGTTCATCTTTTTGGAACAATAGTGGAGTAGAGGGAGGTGTCAGAGTCACTGTAGTTGTTCATCAAACTGGTGACCAACTGTCTGGATCACTTGGTAGTAAGAAGCAAAACTAATTCCAGTGGTGGATGTTGGAGTTTTCCAGGACATGTTTTCCTGCTCTTTGTAAAGATATAAATGTATGAGATTACCTTGTATATATGTTAAATGTAAATATTTTAGAATGAGTAACAGAAGCAGAGTAAATGTTGTTACTCATGGGACATGGTGCTTCAGAATTTCTCTCTGGTGTAGTCATTGATTAAAATACAATATATTTCCAAGTGTCCTTTATCTCCCAACTTTTTTTTGCCACGAGAGGAGAAAGGATATTATAGTAACTGCATTCAGTGATACTTGCAGTGCTCCATTCAGTGTCTCCCACCAGTTTCAGACTCAGAGTTCAAACTTGCATGAGCTCTGTACAATTTTCAGGTTTTTTTAGAACAGTGAAAAAATGGGCTATAAACATTAGATGGAGTGTAGGTTGTTGTTAACAAAAATACCAGCTTGTGATATTTTCTGCCCTTAAATAAATGTTTTGAGAATTTATTTGTTTTAAATACATTTTTAAAGTTATAAAGTCTGGTATAGCAGAGTAGTCTTTATTGTGACAGCAAAAACTTTATGCTTGGATATTTTTTTTTTATTAATGTTTGCTAAAACGTTTCATTAGCCTTCTGTGCTCAGTCTCCTTAGTTTCTTTGCTTACCCAACATGCTATGTGACATGATGGGAAACAGGTAAATGAAAATGGCCCACGTCTTGAATGTCTCCAACTGGCAAACTGGTAATTAATCAAGCATATAACTGTACAGTTTCCATCCTGATTGGTTTATTTTGAAACTGACATCAAAGAAAACGGTGTGACTCTTTTGCCAGCAAGAATATACAGCTGTTTAATGAGGCAGTGTCACAGGCAAAACGTTTACTGATGGGGAACTTCAGTCAGTTTAATGTATTGTCACTGATTCTGATATGGAAAAAAAAAAAAAAACCCAAGCAAAAGGGAAAACCCACCCATTGCCTCTGCAAAGCCTCTCCTCCTGCCTACAGGTTACGCTGGGTCCCCTTGGCGAGGCAGTGGGTGGTGCAGGAGGTTGGGTTGGTGCATGGTGGTATTTTTGTGGTGTTCTCTTTGCAGCTTAGTAGCTGTATCACAGAAAAAAATGTGTGATGGTCTGTGTACTCAGCTATGCATTGTCAGATTCACCAAAGGAGAGGCAGTAACACCAGTGAAGTGGTTTCAACGCTGTTCTTAATTTTGCCTGCCTTTATGATGAGTTGGAATTCATCTTTTGCAAGATTATGCATTTTTGAAGCAGTCATGAAATTAATTAGGAGGTACACCCCTGGGCAATGCTAGAGAGAATTAGAGCTTAGTGCTTTATTTGGTGCTTTTTCATTTCCAGCAGAGGAGCAGCAGCTATGATCGTATATCTGATGCTTTTGTTGCTTTGATAGATGTTCTGTTGTTGTCAGATGTGTGTTCTTAGAGTTGCCTGGTATATACACTTTTTATCACAGGCATGATTGATAGTACGAAGTGTTTGGTTGAAGACATTTTCTCTGTAACTAGAGAAAGGGGCATTCATTCTTACAGCACTATTTTGTGCCACAGATTTTGCCAAACGTAAATAAGCTCTGCTCTGGCTACATGGTTGCAGGGAATGGTTGCTATTACTCTG
This sequence comes from Anarhynchus alexandrinus, assembly GCA_008711295.1. Taxonomy (NCBI): domain Eukaryota; kingdom Metazoa; phylum Chordata; class Aves; order Charadriiformes; family Charadriidae; genus Anarhynchus; species Anarhynchus alexandrinus. Next base: position 8,568,124 of record VUYV01000002.1, read on the forward strand.
ATTGGAACATCTGAGTTCTAAGTTGTTCACACAAAGGCTCCATATCTTTTATCTCCAGGTGTAAGGCTGCCTGATTTGGTTGCACTTAGGTTATTACATTACATTACATTACATTACACTACATTAGCCAGTTTGTAAAGCACAGCGGGGCGGGTTTGTAGAGTAAGACAGGGCTGAACACCCAAGACCTGTGCTGTACATGTTGGGGTAGGAGGGTACATCAGACCAGTACTTAAGTCTTGTGGACCAAACACACATAATATATCTTAATGCACTGTAATGTAACCACTTATTAATCTCCTTCCCTCTTTTTTCCAACTCAGGAGTATTTTTGCTACCTAAATGTGCCTAAATTACTGCTTTCTTTTATAGACAAGAACAAATAACAGTACCTGTGATAAGTGAGCATTAGCAACAAGAAAGCAAGGGAGTTTAACCCTAGTGATGTAAATGTCGCTTCTGTTTGTTTCTGCCAGTGTAATGGAAACATCTGATCAGGTTGCTTACAGCTGGATGACATGGCAGAGAGCAGCAGTCACCTGCTCGTTTGCCTCTAAAATCGCGAACAGTTTAGCTCTGCAGAACAGCCGCTGGTTTCATTGTGCTGTTTTGGTTTGTGTGTGTGATCTCTGAGTAGCTGCCCGCAACGGGACAAGGGCAGCATAGAGACAGATGGCTGTTGAGCTTGTATTTGCTGTATGTGAACAGAATGGAGATGCTTGTGACCCCTGGTGCTTGGAGGGACAGGGATGGTTCCTGACTTCTGCTTCACCATCAGAAATACCTTGGGGGGGTCATGAGCCGGTAACTTGACAGGCATCTGGGGACTATGAGAATGAACCTGATTTTCTGTATTGGACTGAGGCAAACAGCTAAGATTGTTACTTACCATTTGTGCAGAACTGGATAAATTTTTAACCCAAAACTAAAATAAGGGTTGTGGGTGGAAAGGGAAAGGAATTGTGGGAAGTGAAGATAATTATAGCCACTTTCTGTACCTATAAAGACTGTTAATTTACCTCCTTGAGAGAACAGGCTGAAAAAATAGCAGAAATATCTCTGTGGTCTGTCTGTACTTACTAAAGAGAATTTGGGAAAGAAAAATAGCACAGTGCTAAGGTACTTTTGTAGCTCACCTTTTACATATTGATATGGTTACTTTTGAAAATTATGACCTTTTCTAGCAATAGGGGTGAATGGCCAGTGTGGTTTTCTGTATTTATTTCCTGCGGTTGTTCAAAAGGCTTATTTTTTTCCTGTGTTGGAAATATTGGAATCTGGAAAGAAAAGCTAGGTATAATATATGCTAGCTTGCATAAATCTTGTAATAAAAGAAAGACTCGAGTATTACCTAACTGAAACTTAAAATAGTGTAGTGTTTGAGGTTGTAAGGCACCTCTGAACACCTCTAATCCAACTACCCACTCTCTTTCCCCAAACACTGTCAACTGGAGCAGTTTGCTCAGAGCTGTGTCCAGTCAGGTTTGGGGGATGGAGGGTCCACAACCTCACTGTGCAGCCTGTTTATGGGGGTTTGTTTTGTTCAAAGTTTAAGTAGAATTTCTTGTCACTGAGACCTCTGAGAAGAGTCTGGCTAAGTCATCTTTACTCCCTTCTATCAGATATTTATACACATTGATAAGATCCCCCTGAGCCTTTTTGAGAAGCAGCTGAGGGCCTTAGCATGCGTGTGTTTGCTCAGTATAAATGCTAGGTTTAATCAAATCAGTGCCACTCTATTAGTAACTCAACATGTACTTTCCCGGCTTTGTGTGAAGGTAAGGCAGCACTTCTAAGCTTAAAGAATGCATATGAGATTTCTGATGAGTTATTCATACTACCTTCATATGAAAATAATTAGTGCACCGTTTCCTCAATTTGCAAATGAAGAACTGTGGCATGTTGCTTGACAGGGTAGCATTTACAGAGTATATGAGATGAGCAGGTTGACCCACCCATGCTGCTTCTGATTATATTAAATCACCAAAGAATTTGAAGTTACTTACTTCAAATCTTTTACCCAGATCTCTTCGTACATTTGAAGTACATTGTAGCTAATAGGTCTGCTGTCAGTATTTGGGAAGTGATCAGTGCTGTTCCTGAGAGTCACTTCTGGCATTCATTATTTCAGTTTTTCTCTCCTGATTTAGAGCTATCAGAGTTTTGTATGTAGCCATGGTGCCTTTTAGTAACAGAAGTACTATAAAACTCTTTGGTAGACCAGGTAATTAGACTTTGAAGATAGCCAAGTGTGAATGTTACCATGTTTTGAAATTATGAAAACTTGATTTCCATGCAGCGTTGTGTGGGCTTAAGTATTTTTCTCAAGGAAAAGGAACTAATTCTCCAAAGAAGAGTCTGTTTCTGCTTTCGTAGCATCCTTGTTTCCCACACTGGCAGTATAAGTGGTTTATTTTTTCATTTGAGATGGGAGCGCACTTTGTATTCTGCAGAGAATTAAGGCCCTTTGGTATGTTAGCAGCAAAGGGTTAAAAAAGGAATTTCACTCAGTACCAGTTAGCTTGAGTAACTATTCCAATGTTTTGAGTCCTGTTTCATTTCTTAATCCTCCTATTCATAGTGTTCAGATGTATTTCTCATGACTGGGATAAATTGTTATATGTTTTAATCACGTTTTTTTCCCTTGTTTTAGCCTCAAGGAATAGGTTCGCCTAGTGTCTACCATGCTGTTATAGTGATCTTCTTGGAGTTTTTTGCGTGGGGACTCTTGACAGCACCCACTCTGGTGGTAAGTGATACACTTAAGGTTTTTTTCACTGTATGACAGATGGGGCGATTACTGCAAAGGCACTGAACATCTTCTGAATTAAATTAAAGTTATATCTCATTTCTCTGTTGTTTGAGTGAAAAGTTTTGTATTTTTACATGGAATCGGGAATTTAAAATTATTTCATTAAAGCGGTGGAATGGTGTAGCATAGCTGTTTATGTGCAAGTCTGCTAACACTCAAGCTTACATGTAAATATTTTCTGACTTGAAACCAGTAAGATAATAATGAAATTATCTTTCCTTTCAAGATGCTACAAAAAGTTGGCACATGACAAATGTAAGGACAGAAATACACTTGAAATTTGGTAAAATTATGCAAGCATGTATGTGTAGGTAGGGAGATCTTTGCTGACCTGGCTGTGCTTTAAATGTAACAGCAGACCCTGTTACACCAGTCAAAGCTTCCCTATGATTAGCGAGACAGTCATTCCAACGTGTTTGTACCAAATTATTTTCTAAAGTAGTTGGTTGCTTTCCATTTCGATTTAATCTTTGAGAATGACACATGCTTACAAATTAAAAGGAGTGAAGGCTTAAAGATCTCCAAGCAAACTCCACCTAAAATGTAGTCTTGATGTGGCTCTGTATGCTGATGTTAACCATTAACAGTCTCTTGGATATAAACTGCACGTTGGTCACTGAGTGGAATCCATCTCGCCTAACACAAGTCAGACAGAGGAGTGCCTATTTTAACCTGCGCATCTAGGCTGTGGTCACTAGACTGCGAGGCACTTCAGAATGATGATGTCTCTCCTCTCTCTCCCCAGCCCCCTACAATGGCAGAGTAATGTGTGGAGAGTCTGGTCTGAGATCGTTTTCTAGGTTCTGTGTGGTCTATTTAGATTTCAGATACTGAAGTTGGATGACATGAATCCTTCCCAAAGTGTTGAGAGAACTGAGGCCTCTATCAAGTAAAGCTAAAATCTCGAAGTACCTTCCATGTGAATTAAAGACTAAATAGATCATTTGTGGTGTATCTTTTTTTCTAATTTATGTGTGTTCTATGAAAGTATAAAACTGTAGGTGTGCCACTGTAGAAGTTGAATGCATTGTGAGAAATATTTGTAGTTAATATTGTGTAAATGACAGCGTTTGTTTTTCTTCTCCAGGTTTTGCATGAAACCTTCCCAAAACATACATTTCTAATGAATGGTCTAATTCAAGGAGTAAAGGTAAGGTGACAAAAGTTAATCACAAGTACAATTTAAAGTGAATGGTGGGAAGAATATAGAAATGACTGCCAATTGAGAGATACATTCAAGGGGTTTTTCAATATAGCTTTCACGGTATAGATAAAACAGGAATAAATTATTGCTAAAAAAGCAAATACGCATCATTTTACATTTAGTAAGATATAGCTTAGTCTGTACCTGCTGTTTGCGTTCAGCAAATAAAAAGGTAGTTGACTAATCTCAAATGACACACATGGGGTTACAATTTCAGAATTTTTTCTTGGAACTTGTGGCTCCAGTAGGGTATTTTCAATCACTTACATTTATGTGAATTCAACATATATAAAACACTGTTCATAAAACTGCTGGTATGACCAGATCGTCTGCATTGTGAATTTTGTGTCGCTCTGAGGTAATCTCAAATTGTATGTAACCAGACGTGGGATAGATGATCAGTAATGCTTGACCATTATTGTCTTTGATGCATTGCACTGCAGTCATCAACGTTAATAAAAATAGTGCCTAGCCTGCTATCAGATTGAGGTACGGTTGGCTACCACGATTCTAACCACTTAGTTCTAACTTAAAACGTTTTGTTTCATTTAGGGCTTATTATCGTTCCTCAGTGCCCCACTCATAGGTGCCCTGTCTGATGTGTGGGGACGAAAGTCCTTCTTGCTGCTAACAGTATTTTTCACCTGTGCACCAATACCACTAATGAAGATCAGCCCTTGGTTAGTAAACTTTTTCCCACTCAATTTGCCGTTTCTTGTCAAGGTTGCTGTACAATGCTTATGTTTGTAGCATTGTTGATAAAATGCTGTTTGTGCTCCATGGAAGGCTGAGGATTTTGTATTACTTTGGTGCAAAGTTGGGAGAACAGAGTCAAACTGAAGTACCTGCTATGATGCCAAATGCCTTAGTCAGAATTCTGCAAGCTGCTGGTTTTGAGCTCTGTGCTGTAGGCCCTGCTTCCTACTGCAGCACATTCACAAAAGGTATTAGAATGCTGTCCAGTAAACTCTGCAGGTCTTTATTGTAGCCATATAACTCCAATGCTAACCAACTGTGCAGAAATGAAAACCTTACCTAATGCTAGCCAGTGCATGAAGTAACCATTTGTAACCTAAAATGTTGCTGTAATTTTATATTTTTGTTTCTCAAGTTTTAAAACCCACCAGCTTTCACGCTGTGTGTGAGTTAGTAAGCTCTTAACTGGCACGTACGTTCCCCAGGTAGTGCATGAGTCAGAACTCTCAGTGTGGTTGGACTACCCGTGTGCTGTACCTGAGGGTGTAGCTGAATAATACAGACGGCACTGACGCAGGGCAGAGCCAGCTGTGCGGGCAGCTCCATGAGCCTCTTCAGTTTTCTCTCCAGACACACAGATTGTTCGTGGAGTCTTCATCCATTTTCTGGGAAGCAGCTTGTTTCTCAGTGTAGATTAATGTCTCAAAAGATGAGTGCTAGTGTCTATAGCGTAAAGATAAGGCTGATGTTGAGACCTCTCAATGACCAGATTCTCAAAATACTGAAGTTCCTAATTTGCTTTGGGTCACAGGCATCCGGTCAAAGTTAGTCAAACACTTCATTTCCTAGAAGTACTTAATCACAGTAGCTTTTTGTAGATGTTACAAAATTATGCTCTATCTTTGCACTACGTGCGCCAAGGAGGAATTACACAACTGTATCAAGACATTGGCTTTGGCCAAGTTCATCTTAATATTTGTCAGGAAAATTGGACAAGATGATGTACTGTTGAACTGTACTTGGAATGTAAATAAGAGACTTTTTGTTTCTATTTAGCTGTTCTAATTTTTTTTAATGTTCTTAGGTGGTACTTCGCTGTTATCTCTGTCTCTGGAGTTTTTGCAGTGACGTTTTCTGTGGTTTTTGCATATGTAGCAGACATAACCCAAGAACATGAAAGAAGCATGGCCTATGGTTTGGTATGTATCTATTTTTTGGCTCTGTTCTGTGGTATTCAGCACTAAACACTTCAGTAGGTCAAGCTTTTCAAAATTTTATTTTTGTTTGTTCTCTGGCAAGTTGATTTTAGTTTGGAGTAAGGTTTTTCTGTTTAATTGTTCTTGTCATCCAGTCCTGTATCTCTTGAATATTCTGCTTCTAACTTAAACAAAATATGGCCATGTTAAAAGCTGTCTTTCAGATGTCTGTCTTAATGGTGTTCATCAGTGTTAATGATGTAATTTGAGGGGCTTTAGTTGTTCTTTCATTGTTTCTCACACCAGTACTACTCTCTCATCTTTTCAAAAATCTAACCTGTTCCTGGATAATTTTGGAACTGCCATTGTATTATATCTTGACTACTCCTGCTCGTGTCTCCGATCACACTGCTGTGCTTCAGTTCAGAACCAATGTAGCTGAGTAACTTGCCTGTCTTTAAGTTCTTACAACTCGTCTCCATTTCTCCATTATCTCCCGATAACCTGCCAGATCTCGGGAGCCTTCACAGCCCTGTCAGTGATGGATTAGCAGAATTATTTGTTGCATTCAAGTTGCAGAATCCATTATCATATTCAGCAGGAAGAGCTGAATGCAATGGATCTGGAACTAAACAGTTTCTTTCTGCCTGTACACATCAGGGATTGAGATATGTTGAGAAAGTTCCTTCAGTTTCAAAGTTAACATCTTTCACCACAAGGCCAGCTGGTTAACTGAAAACTGCTTTCCAAAGACCCATTGTACTGAGTTGGATTAACCAGCATATTAAATTTGGTATGCCCTTGATACATCTGATTTTTTTCTCTTAACAGGCATTGCATATTTCACTAATACAGAGATTAAATACAGCTCATCACTTACCTGAGATATCAGCAGTCTGTATAGTTAATTAAACCTAATTATGTCAGTACATGCAAGAGTGCTGTGACCCTCACATTGCTGTCCAGTTATAAAAAATAAAAAAAGTTTTTCTTGAAAAATTTTGGCTGTCTGAAATACACAGCTGCTACCACAAAGTCACAGGGAAAAGGTTACTTTCAATCAGTACCTGATTAAAATGGTTCGGCTTCTGAAAATGAGGAAAAGTAGGTAACAACAGTGTTGACTTGTATCATTGAAAAATCTTACCAGCTCTTATTTGTTCTAGGTTTCAGCAACTTTTGCGGCAAGTTTAGTTACTAGCCCTGCTATTGGTGCCTACCTTGGTCGAGTCTACGGAGACAGCTTGGTTGTGGTCCTGGCTACAGCAATAGCCTTGTTGGACATTTGTTTTATTCTTGTTGCTGTACCAGAATCGCTGCCAGAGAAGATGAGGCCGGCATCCTGGGGAGCACCCATCTCATGGGAACAGGCTGACCCTTTTGCAGTAAGCTATTTAAATGTGGGATATTTTGTTACTTGTGAATCTTGAGTTTTTGAGACAGGGAAGAGACTGTCTACATTACTACATTTCCAGCTTGAAAAACAAAGCCCGTATTTTTTCAAGTTTAACCTTGTGTCGCTGCTAATACTTCTGCCAACGATCTTGCTAAACATGCAGAGAATATTTTGGTGGTACCACGTAATAGCTTCATCAACTGACATGCTTTTCAGATTCTTGCTAGGTATGCTTTGCTGAGTATGAAGATTAAATGTTTTACAATACTTTTTTTCTTGCCGTAGTCACTGAAGAAAGTCGGCCAGGACTCAATTGTGCTGCTAATCTGCATAACAGTCTTTCTTTCCTACCTCCCAGAGGCAGGTCAATATTCCAGCTTCTTCCTATACCTCAGACAGGTAACATAACGTTTTGATATGGATCTGAACAAAAGTAAATTTATAGGGAAGTTTTCAGTATTGCTGAATTAATGCAGAAAGTATAGATAACTAGTGTAATTTAAAAGCTTCCAGCAGCTGATTTAAGTCCTCTTGCTGTCCTGTTTTTCTCTCTTTTTAGAGAGATGAAAAGAGAGGAGAGAGATGAATGAGTTATAAACCAGTTTCTCATATTTTGTAATTATTTGCATTGTTCTTGGACTATGAGGTTCCCTATGTTTAATGATTTTTTTTATTATTTGAGGGAACCATTTACTTTCTTTATGCCCCTTTATTTTTGCATCCTTGCTTAATTTATTTAAAAAAAACTCAACTTTTTTCCTAAGTTAGGGAGGAGTTGAGTAATACCGGTCTTCTGTATTGTGTGTTCCCCCCCGATGTTTCTGACATTGTGATACACAGTTTACAGTTAATAATCAAATTGCCTTTTTTAATACAGATAATGGGATTTTCATCTGAAAGTGTTGCAGCGTTTATAGCGGTCCTTGGGATTCTTTCCATTATTGCACAGGTGAGTTGCTGCTGTGTATTTCATTGATGTGGTAACTTCGAAAGAGCTATAAGCACCCTGGAGAACTTCCATAACACTGCGGTTCCAGAAATGCAGCTCGCCATTTCTGTAGCTGTTTTTCTGTCTCCAACAATTGATTAACACTCGTACCTTAACTTCCATGAAAAAACAGCTTGCCAGGCCGGGCATTTATATCCATTTATATTTCATTTATAACCAAAGCATATTGTGTTGGGAAAACTAAATCCTTTGTGCATCAAAGACAGGGTGACAGTTTGTTCATATTACTTGCTAAATGATTGCTACGTTTTTGTTAGAGGTTCCTGAATACTTGGTAAATACTGCTTTTGGGGAATTTTACTTGGCTTTTTAAAATTTATTTATTTGCATGTATTTAACATTTAGAATAAAAATCTTGGGGGTTGTTGTTGCTTTATTAATTTATCTGCATGTATTTAACATTTAGAATAAAAGGTTACTTTGCTTTTTTTTTTTTTTACTTTTTTCCCCTCTCTGTCAGACAATAGTTTTGAGTTTACTTATGCGGTCCATTGGAAATAAAAATACCATCCTGCTGGGCTTAGGATTTCAAATACTGCAACTTGCGTGGTATGGCTTTGGATCAGAACCATGGTATGTACATTTCACTTTAATATCTGAATGACAGGGTATTTTTCTGCATTTTATCCTTTATCCGAGACACTTAAGTGTGCACACATGTATATTATATACATGTATCCATACGCTCCAAATGCAGAGTGCCATCCGTGCAGAGCAGTTACTTTGAGCCTGTTTTTTTTGGCAGGATGATGTGGGCAGCCGGCGCTGTTGCAGCCATGTCCAGTATAACGTTCCCAGCTGTAAGCGCACTGGTTTCCCGCACTGCCGATGCTGACCAACAGGGTAGGTTTTGCCCTGCTCCCTTGCATTCTAGTCAGACCCCTGGGAGGACAGACGCCCCAGGCTGTCTGCACAGAGCTTGGCATGCAGCAGCCCATACACCTGAGCACGGGTCAGAAAATGTTAAAATCCAGGTTACTTGGAAGTGGCAAGACATGCGACTGGCACAGAGGGAAAACATTCCACAGGTCTCCAACAGTAGCAAAATATTTAGCAAACTTAATATGCTGTTTATTTTCCTCACTTTTGACACAAGTTTGCTTAGCTGTCCAGGTTGCATATGGTGCCTTCTCTCCTGTGTGAGGCAGCCAGAGCAAGGATATTGTTACGTGCCGCTCTCTGAAGCGGCACAGCGTGGGAAGCACTACTCTGTGCCTGCAGGGAGATGGGGAAAAAATTTGACTACACTATAATGACAGGTTTCTTGCACCCCTTGTTTATTGGTACCCATGGTGTAACAGCATTTAGAGAAGCTTTCCTGCTTGCACCAGTTTGTAAGTGAAGTGAATAAAGCCTTACTGAGCTGTTCATAATCCATATAGGTAACAGTCTATTTTACTTTTCCCAGGTGTTGTTCAAGGGATGATAACAGGAATTCGAGGACTGTGTAATGGTTTGGGACCAGCACTGTATGGTTTTATATTCTATATATTTCACGTTGAACTGAATGAACTTCCCATGCCTGAATCGCCATCAGGAGGTAGTGTGGTCACACAATACCATTTACAACAGGTATTCTGCTTTTACTTATTAATTCAAAAAAAAAAAAAGAAATCAGGAAGGGATCATGAGCCCACCTGTTCTCGAGTATGATGCCGTATTACATTTTATTACGCTAACTGCAAATGAAGCATGTAAAAAGAGGTTCTGAAATCACTCTGGGGGAGGGTTGCTGAGGTTTTTGTTTGTTTTTAACTAGATGGTATAGTTTAGTTTAACTTTGAAAGAGATACGGCTGATTGATAGTAATTAGACAACTGATGATCCTTGTAAAGAGAAAAGATTGAGGAAAGGGTGGACTAATAACTACAGCATCCCAGCTCTTCTCTCATCTCCTTGACGGTGTATTTACTTTTCACATGTGGTATGTTTTTGTTTTGTTGTCCTTCAGATTTTTCCCCAAGCTCTCTGCATTCTTTTTTTAGTTCCCAGTAGATGTTAATTTGTTGAGGAAACTCAGCAGCAAGAACTTGCTGTAGAAGCGGAAGTTTGGCACACATTAATAAGAACCATGTGCACCCTCTCCTCAGTCTTGGGATGTAGTGTTCTTTCCACACGGGGACAAATACTGTATTGGCTAGCGTAGCAAGGAAAAGTTCTTCCCGCTCTTGAAATCTGTGTAATTAGCAACTGTAGTCTGTTAACATGTGCCTAAAGATTCATTAATACTTTATGGTGTTGCTGTTGTTTTCAGAATTCTATAATTCCTGGACCTCCGTTCTTATTTGGAGCGTGCTCTGTGCTGTTGGCACTACTTGTTGCCTTGTTTATTCCTGAACACACAAACCTAAACGTACGATCCAGCAACTGGAAGAAGCACTGTGGCGGCCACGGCCATCCCCACAGTCCACAAGCTCCTGGTGAAGCTAAAGAACCATTATTGCAAGACACAAATGTATGACAAAAATCCAGGAAGAGCTTCTAGACTTTTTTTTTTTTCCATCAGCAGTTTGGGATACACATTCCAATTCCATCAAAAACCTGATTTCTTAAGGTAATCTTAAGAAGTATCTATCTGCATGAAATTTGTGGGAATTAAAACAAACAAAAAAAAGGATGTTTCTCCAAAGATGTTGCCATTGAATCAATAATTTGCTTTGAAAAACAAACTGTTACATACTTGTCTCTTGCCATGAAATACTGTTACTACTACGTGTTACATTCTAGTTCAGAGACAAAGAAGAATAGCGTCAAGGCATGAGCATGTGTCCTCCTGTTTCCTTAAGGTGGTGAGCTTTAATTCCAGTGGTGCTGGGTCTCAGTGAGACATACCAGCAGCCCTGCAGACCCAGTCGTTTTCATGGTGTCAAATCTTGGGTCAGACAATTCAAAGCCTTAATGTAAATGTACTCAAGTAGGGAGAAGGTGAATTGGTATCATTTATTTTAAATGTCATATGGCAGGTTGGTTTTTTTTTTAAGTTTGTACTAATATAAAAATCACATGAGCACGCTTGCTGAACAGTAAAAGTTATTTTTATGTAAGTGCATTTACTCTTTCTATTTTTGAATAAACGGTAGTATCAAACACTTGTTTAAATACTAAGTGGGTGTTTTGAGCCTACAAGTTTTAATATTGGCTCTAAAACTCTGCTTTCTAAGTACCGTTTATTATACCACTATACTTCTGATGTTTGCGTAATCATAAAGGACCTCAAAACTTGAATACACAGACTGAACTATAAGCTGATAGCCTTGAATATGTCCGTGTGCTATATAGTGGCCTTTGAGGACTGTCACAATAACCCTTTTGCATTACAGAGCTAATGTTTTAGTCCTAAATTTTCAGGACCCTTAGTACAGAAGAGAGCTTTATACAATTACTGATGTGAATTTCTCTAAAAGTGTATATTTTTGTGTCCAGTTGTATTATTTAAGTGTTCCTTTGTATAAATTTGTGTATAAAGTATTGTATAGGTTTAAAATGTTTTCATCTTGTGGTTATTGCTTAATGCTTTTTTACCTTTGAACATTCACCATGGTTGACCAAGAGCAGGAAAAAAATATGTAAATATACTGTTAATAAAGTTGAATATTTTAATGAATTTTTAAATAATTGTTAATGTCTCTTAAAACCTTAATTGAAGTTCTATAGTGTGTGTGTGTTATACTTCAGCAGGTGAGAAAAAAAACCTGGAGTGCGGATCCAGCGCTGTGTGTTAGCTGTTGGATAAGGCTGCCTGGAGCATGCTGATCTTCTCCCTTTGGTTCAGCAGCACCATCTGCCTGGTTCTTTGGGGATCTAACGGAGCAGGATTGGGATAGACACAGCTCCATGGAAGGGGCCATGCGCAAAGACAGTCAGCCTTCCGCACGCGGCACTTTCTGCCTCCCCTATGCTGCAGTGGTATTAGTTCTCCCAGGCCCACTACGGTTTTGCTTCATTTTAGATTTGAATAGGGCTGGGAGATGTGGTGAGCTACCGCATTTTCATTACCAGTGTCCTGTTTGATAGCAGCTTATCTGTGCTTCAAGATAAACAGTCCAAATTCACATTAAATTTACACCTACTGAAACTTCGCTAGAAACAGCAGCATAAGCACAGCCCTTAGCACGGGGTGGTTGCCATCTGGGGAGCGTACGTGCGTCATAGCACTGGTCCAGCAGCACGGCCTTGTGTGGGGAAATGAATAAGCTGGGAAGAAAACTCCAGAAAAAGGTAAGGTGAATAAAATAGTACTGTTCTGGCACTTACCTCATCTTGGAATTTCAGTACAGTGGAGATGTCGGTTTAGTACTCTTAAAACATCACTAATTAGAGTTTTTGATAAAAACCATTTAATATTTCCGTTGAAACTTACATATGCCAAAACAAGTGAATATACATTAACATAGTGCTGATTTAATAAACAAATATACACATTTTGCACTGCAAAACAAACCACTTAAATATACAATCCTCTGGATGCACTTAAATAACTAAGGTAAAAGGTATGAAATATCATTAACAACAAAAGTATGTAAATAGTCATTGAAAAAGCGTATTTTGTATGTTGCAAATACTTGCGTGCCGGTTCTTTATGGGGACACCAAATAAAAGCTGGCAGAGAATGAAGCCGTTGGGTCACTCTAGTATCTGACCCCAGGTAGCAGAACAAGGATTAGACTCAGTCCAGCTACACTTGAGTGTCGCAGCATCTTAAATTTCTGTACAGTCTTACAGTTGTAAAGTATGAGTAGTAAAAATTAAGTAGCTTTTAGATGTGATGCTTTCACTAGTTAACTGTTCAGATACTTCACCTGAAGTTTTTTATGCATGGTGGCCTGTGGAATATAATACTGACAGATTAATACAAAAGTTAGGGTAACCAAGAGTGAGAATTTTAAATGACAAATTTTATACTGTCAGTGAAATAATTTAGTATCTTTAATATTAAATATATTTGTAAGTCTATGTCCAATTCAAATAAGCTGGTTCCAAAATTAAAAGTTTTTTAAATTAAAACCGCAAGGGAGGACTAGGGAGGCAGTCATGCTAACATATGAGCTTGACTATTATTAAAACTGACAGCATCGCCCTGTTCTCCAGCACTATTTGCATCATCCTTTCTCTGAAAGGAGTCAAGGAAAGTATTCCTAGAGGAATGTTCTCTCAGGGAATGCTAGAGTGCACGTTTCAGCTGTTACACAGCCACACTTGTCAATTCCTGTAACAAAAAAGTCAGTGCACTTCAGTGGGTTTTGAGGAAGACTACCGAGTCTCCAGTGTACTAAGGGAATTCTGCGCAGCCCCAGTGACAGAACTACAGCATTGTTCCTGCTACAGCTGACGCTGCTTAAAGCTTCATCTTTTCTTTAGGCTCAAGTATCCTGAAAAGTCATCCGAGTCAGTCAAGGCATCTTTCTCAAAGAAAACAGATTCAGTCTTACAAAATTAGGTCAGTTCACATCGAAACTTTACTAATACATTATTACAGGACAGCCAAAAGTCGCCCAAGTGGTTAAAAGAGGAGTCTTACTTCAAGAACACTGTCTACTATCCAGGAAAATAAGCCGAGGCAGGTGTTACTGCAGCTTTTGGTGAGGGTTGGGCTTTTGTTGGTAAGTACGGTTTCAGATACTCTGTAGAGCAGAAGAAAGATACTGTTCTTAGAACCATAACTATTCCTTTAAGTACATTTCAAAAAAGGTCTTGTTTTACTATTTCCATACATACCTGAGTTAACTGTATTTTGACTAAGCCCTCGTAAAGGAATGCTGTCATCTTTTTTCTTGAAATACTTTGATTCCAGCCCCAAGTTATCACCACTAGAAATAAAAAGACAATTAAAATGTAAAACAAGTGTAGTTAGTTAGCACTGTATTAATATCAAGTGTGAATACAGACTCATTCAGAAGAATCTTAAATTGAAGTGGAACAACTGCGTTCCCATGAACGTCATCATTTAAAAGGTAAACCGTCCCTGAGTAGGTTAAGAATGGTCTAGAACAAAGTTTTTGACTGACCCATCACCTGACAGCCTTCAATCTGTCACCAGGAGGGACAGTGAACTTTTGTTCCTTGGGCCCCACTCCTGAAAGCATGGCTCAGCAACCAATTAAGTCTGCCACAACTTAAAATTCATTAACACGTTGCTGGAGAAAGGCAGATCACGGAACTGGCTTTAGTACTGGAAATGTTTTGTTCAGTTGCAGGCACACATAAAAGACAAATGGCTTGATAAATATAATAATAAATTAAAAAAAACACCCACTAAAAATGCAATAGATGACACTTACTTCTCCTTATTTGCTGGATGACCAGCTGCAGTTGCTGTCTGAACGTCTGAACATCGATTCATTTTTGAAAGCTGTGTGTTAAACTGAATCTGCAGAAACAGAAGAGTTGGAGGTTAACGAGAGCTGCTCCAGGTACGATGGCCACCAGCAGGTGTGGGCAGCGAGTGACCTAGTGAGGGGTTAATGTTGCTCTACCACACACAGCACTTGCACACAGCAAAGCAGGCACAAACAAGCAACCTCAACCCAGGCATTGGCTATTACTAATAGTCATAATGCTCAGGACAGGGAGTTTAAGAGTACTATAGGATATAGAGTGAATATTTATGCATTTTAAGAAATATTCAAAACATTAAGCTTTGACATTTTATGCCACCCCATTCTTAACCAGACAGAAGAGTCAAAGTGCCTACCTTTGGTACTGGACATTGGAAATTGACGTTTTTGTTGTGTGCTGCTTCTGGAAAGTTCTGGTAGGCATACAGAGGAGAAATGGGATGAGTGATGCCTGAGCTGGGAAAGGATGGTCGGTCAGGCTGTAAGAGAATAGAATACATCCAAAAAGGAGAAAATCAATTCTTGAAGTAATTGCTTGTAGAGATTCAAAATTCCAAAATTAACAACTAACCACAGTTACAAAGCTAATGCTCATTTGAGTCTTCCTGATGGGAAGAAAAGATCACTTTTCCAAGATACACATTCTTAAGGAAAACTTGTAAGAGTTAGACGAGTTGAGCACTCTTAGCTAATAATTATAAGCTCATAATAAGCTACACACCCTGTAACTCATTAATATATTAAAAGTATCTAGCTATAAATCATAGACCTCTTGGCATGAATATGCGCTTCCACTACTGAATAAGCAGCTCATCAATTGCTAGGTGACAACAAACATCTGTACACACGGGGACAACAAAGAGTAAGAACCAATAAGCTATGGTATTTAACAAAGATAGTATGTAATGTTTCTTACCCCTTATTTTCATATTTCTAAATATCACTAATAAGAGTATTCAAATAGTACACTTTCAGCCTATACAAAGATAATTAGCATGTAAGTTAACCTCACAACACAAAAATGCCTTCTTTCCCCCCCCCCCCCCCCCCCCCCCCC
>VUYV01000002.1:8583884-8704176 GCA_008711295.1 Anarhynchus alexandrinus
CACTAAAATAAAAAAAAATAAAATATCACACTCACCCAAAATTATAGGGCCTAAAGAAGATGAAAGCACTTTTCTTTTTCTTTTAAGGCCATACATTTCAGGCAATAACAACTACATCATAACCATGTTATTTATAGTTGTATCTTACCATGCCATGAGGCGAAATGGCAGTCCTCACACCCCCATGTGCAGTGGCAGAGGTCTCTGGCTTCTTGGCCATCTGAATTTCATTCAGCTGTTTGTTTAACCATGTGATTACTGAAGAGAGAAGAAAAAGGTCAAGCTCACGTCCTACCTCTTACCAGCTGTTTAAAACAGCAAGTAGCCCTGCCTCAAAAAAAGTGACAGCTTGGTGGGCTCTTTTCCTCCTTAAGCTCAAGCATTACTAGAAGTCATCCAGTCCTGAAAAGCCTTTTTGTTCAAGCTTCCTCCACCCCTGCAGGCCCTTCTGTACCTCCCTCTGGANCTTGCAGCTCTGGGGTGTTGCACACCCACTACAGACAGAAGCTTTTTTTCCCCATAAACGACCATAATTGTAGCTCTCTACAGAAAAAGAACCCAGGTAAAGCCATAGAGTTGCTTCCATTAATTTTCAGTAGCAGCTACATCACTGTGTCATTTTTATAAAGGGAGAAATGACATTGTATAGACCTACCATTTTCATTGGTTTTCAGTAACTGCTTACTTTCTTCTAGTTTTTGTATTGTAGTTTCTAGCTGTTCTTGTAGCTTGCTAACCTGCAATATTCCCATAATAATTACAACACCATCAGGAGCTACTACTAATTACAAACTGAAAGAAAAATATAATATAAATAAATAAAAAGGATCTATGAAGTTGATCTAAAATTATTTAGAGAAGTTTGAAATCTTTTTTTTTTTTAAAAAAAAGCACTATGAAAATTCTTTTAAAATAAGCCCTACTTTTAGCTAGGATTTCAACAAGACGACAGCCAGAAATGTTTCCAACCTTAATTCTTCTATGATTAAATAACGCAAAGACTTTAAGCAGGCGAATATACTTAATGGAACAAGAAGTTCGCTCTGTTCCAGTTCTTGCCTCCTGCACCAACTTTGACACAAATATGGCCTCTAAAGGACGTCAATTCATCCATTATATTGCTTTGTACTCAACACAATTTTAGTTTTCTTCCCTACAGATGGATGGCTATTACAAGTCAGCTTAACATAAAAAAAATGAAAAGTTGATTACATGCTTAAACAAACATGTTAACTAAGTAAAAGAGTACACTCTATTTCACAGAAAGATTTAAGACCATATTGCTGTAAATAAGTAAGTTAAAAAACACAAAACCCAACAGACTACATATAAGAGCCTTTACAGGACAGAGGGTTAACATGTCACAATACCTCCTGCTCTTTCATTTGAAGAGATTGTCCCATCTCCTGCAATTCTCTCTGCTCTTTTTGAAGTCTCTCTTCTTTTTCTGCCAACAGTTTTTCCTGTTGAATTGTCACTGTATTTTTCAATTTTAATTTACTCATTAGAGTTTTCAAATCTCCTTGTAACTTCTTGATAATTTCATTAGCCTATGGAAAAAAAAAAGAACAAATCAGATATTCTCAAAATAAAGAAGCACCTAAAAATAAGGAAGACCTTTCATTAGGATAATAGCAAGTTCAAACCAACCTTAAGAAGTTCAGCTGACAGCGACTTAATTGTTGTCTCTAGTTTTTCAATATGACTTTGCTTTTTCTCTGTGCTTTCTTCCAGTATCACCTTTAAAAGATTAAACATATTATAATAAAGATGTAATAGACATCACTTATGATTTCAAGTAGAACCTCAATAATTCTTTGAGAACTAATCCTTACAAGAAATTCAGTCCTTGCTTTTCAGTCAAATTACATAGTATCTCAATTAATCCATTTTTTGGTTTACAAAAAGTACCACTAACTGTACTCCAGTACCACAATATTAAAACAGTAGTTGGCAGTTGGCAAACCCGAACCCAGTATACTTTTGATGCCATAATTTAGAATCTTTAACTATATTTGAAAGCTTACATGCTGTATTCATAAAAACTGGTCAGCTGCTAATCTACAGACACTGCAATTAAGAAGGTTCTACAGATCTTTGGAGAAAATTATTTTGAAACTTGAGGGAACCTTTTGTTCTTGTGTCGCATCTAATACTTCTTTTGTTCTCATAACTAGCTGATCTTTATCTTTGATCTCTTGCTCCAGAACAGCAACTCGTGTCTGTAGCTGATTAATGAGTTTCTCTTTTTCATGGCATTCAGCATCCAGAGTCGTGTTCTCCCGCCGCAGTGACAGCACCTCCTGCTTTGCTCTTTGACATTCCTAGAATGTTGGGAAAGAATTTTATATATTTTTTTTAAGAAAACTAACAGCAATATAAACAGCTACATCTAAATAGTAAGCATAATGTGGAATGAAGAAGAGCTGAACAATCTTAATATGCTATATTTGCTATTACATGCATAGGCAGGCAATGTTAATGCTCTAAAAATAGTAAGTTTGGTTATGGAAATGAATAAGCCATACATCTTCTATTCCAGAAAGCTTTGCTTTCAGTTCTCTGACTGTGGAGTCTCCTTTGTATCTCCTTTCTGTTAGATCTTTATTGATGACCTCCAGTTCTGAGAGTCTGTTCTGCAACTGTTGAATACTTTTCTGATGCAAATTTTCTAATTCCTTTTTCTGTTGTTCATGCTGTTGTTGGTACTGGGCTTGTGCCTATGAGAAGCAAAGAAACTAAGTAGTTCAATGAATTTGAAAATTCAGCCAAGAAACTGTACACATGTAAGAATATTGTTAATTCTTTTCTGTTGTCATACCTGGAGAGCTTTTTCCTTTTCATTTGTCATCTCCTGTGTGTGTTTGTTTGTTAGAGCTGTAGTGTATGATGTCCATTCATTTTTCAGTTTGTCTAGCTCTCGGCTCTTCTCTGACAAGCTCTGTTTAAGTTTGACAATGCACGTAGAGTTTTAAAAACTTAAGCATTTCAGTCAATACTGAACGATTCTTTACAGTTACTTCTTAAAAAGGACATGGAATTATTAAGAAAAGTCTAAGTTTAAGCACCACGTGCCAAAATATCTGTTCATTCTGTAAACAAGAAAATAAGGCACTGAGAAGCTAAAGAGCACCTTTCTGACACTGCGGATAAAATAATCTTCATTTCCAATTGTATTTTATTCCAGCAACTATTTAAGAGTGAAAAAAATTAAAAAACTGCTGATGTTCCCTACCCTTATAACACAAAGTGCTCTTGTAAGGGGTTAAAAAAAAAAAAAAAAAGTTCTTCAGCAGCATATTTTCCTCTTTTTGATGTGCAATTCTGCATTCCAATTCAGCAAACACATTCCAGTAACTTCAACTGAAACCACAAAGACAAAGTAAACAAGTATTCCATTACAAAAAAGCTCCGTAATAGGAGTTTTAATGGAATTTTTCTGTTTCATGATAGTAAAAAAAAAAGTCACCTTTGTAATTCTAGAATTTGACCCAAATCATCGTCTTGAAACACAAATATGAAGTCATTACTGGGCTGACTGCAAAAATCAAGAAGTAGCAGAGTAACATGATGTCCAAGACTTCTGATTTATTATGGTTTCATTTTTTTCCAAATATAAGGATTTCCAACTATTCAAAGAATATGTAGAGTATGTTTATCTTCACACTACCATATATTCAGTATACAATTTGTATATGCATATACAGACAGACCTCTGTACAAAATAAAGTAAAATTCTATTTTATTACTGTAAGAACTAAATTTTATTCTTCTGTTGCACACTTTACTCATTCTTAAGAAAAGCTACAGTAGACTACTTTTCTTCTTTTCGCTCCCTCCCAAGTCAATTACCTTGGCTAGGTAGTGGCTAACCAACCACCCCACAAGAAGGTACATTTTCCACAGATTAAAAAAAGTGCAACTGACAACAGGAAAGTTAAAAATTTACACTACCTGTTGAGTGTAGCTCAGTTGTCTAGTAAGATCGTCTTCAGTTTTTCTAAGCTTTTCTTCCAACATCATTTTGTCTTCCTATGTACAAATTGACATCAGGTCAAATCCTTAGCTCCCAAAATACAAGTAGTATTTAGCTTCCATTTTATCAGCATACCCTGCCTAAGCAACCACATACCCATTATATTTGTGGAAAAAATATACATTATTCAATACTAAGTTTATTTAATTAATAAACTTAAAGCATTAGCTCACAAGGTAAAAACCCTAAATTAAACTCTTTCCAAGTTTCTAGACGGAAAAATATCTTATCTTAAAGACTTGTTTACAAAGAGTTGCATGAACAACAGATCAAGTGAAATAAAGTAAATTTATGTTATAGTAATGGCTTATTAGGTGGCTATAACCACGGCAGCACAGTAGGAGACACACAAATCCCAGGCTATGAAACTGAAACAGACAACAGCCAAACTATAAGACCATTAGTTTCTCATTTAATAAAACCTAGCATGCTACCAACTGCATTAACATTACAATTTTTATTTGCCATTTACAGCTACTAGCCCTCCGAAGTCCATAAAGCCTTAGAACTTTATACACACACATGCTTTCCTCAACCCAACTGCAGAACAAAGACTGAAAGTTTACAATATTTGACTTTTGCAGTTGATCTGGCAATCAGCACAAAGCTATGAAGCACAAGACACTGAAGCATTCAGAAGCATTCGACAGCTGCATACTACATGCACCGCACGTGTAAAATACCTGATTTGCTGCCAGTTCAAATTATAGCACTTGGCTGAATATACATGTAATATTTTCATGGCTAGAGTGACAGTCACAATTTAGTTTTATGACATGGACCCAAATAACTGCATGCAATTACATATATGAGATAAAATAAAAAATAAACCAGAGCATACAATTTGATACATACTTTTGAAGTACTAAGACGGAAAAAAATGATTAAGTATACATAGCATCAAGGACTAGTTGCAGCTATGACAAGCCTTCATTTTACCTTAAGGCATTTCAAACAGCTGGCTAAAAACTTCTTTATTTCTGCGTCATTTCCTGGTAGGAATTTTAGAGAGAGATGGGTAAGATGTTTAAAAGGGTTGGTCTCCACTATATTTAAAGAGACAGGTGTGTGATCTAGAACAGATGCTGAAGAAACTAACTGCAGCAAAAACCTAGGGAAAATAAAAAATAATCAAATGTTTAGCATATTCCTTTTCCTGAAACTACCTGTAGATCCTACAAGCTGTTTTCAAATAAAATGTATTTGTACAAATGCAATAAAAGGCTGTCTAGTTTTTGTTTGAAAAAGAACTATGAAATTCAATCCCTGTGTTGTAGTTAATACTACAAACAAATATCAACTACAATGCTTGCACCTTATAATAATAAGTGTACAAGACTAATCAGTTTGTTTACTTGTAAAATTTTCAGATGCCCGTCTTAGACTTAGGACTCCAAAACCAAGTAAGGTCTTTAACCAAATTCAAAAAGAAAATAGACTCCTGACTTTCAGGTATCCTACAACCTAGTAAAATTCATTGCACACAGTACATACTTCAGGAAATGGCCTGATTACTGGAGTGGAGCTAGCTACTCTGGACAGGGCTTTCCTCGGTACCCACACAGACAAAAATAACATATGAAAAGGCCACTAATGGGAAGAGTGGACCTCAGGTTTCCCCCCCTCACATCTTAATATCTGAACACTGAAAGAAAAAAAATCCTTGTAAGAATGCCTTGTAACTTTGCCTTCTCATGTGAAACAATTATTTACACCTCAGTCCATCAAATTCAGATTGGCTCTCTAGCATCAAACATTAAAAAACAAAAAAAGGGGGAGGGTGTGGATGACGACACACCAATGCTGCATCCTTGCACATCTACTAGCTTGTGAAGTTTGCCAGCTTCAACTCAGATGGGGAGACTATTACAGACATCAATTCCACTGCTCAGTCCCCTCAAGACATAGGTTTTGTCAGTAACATCCACTGACTGATACTCAGATGCGTCCAGGTTAAATTATCCTTGTTCTACTGAATCTTCTCAGCGCATTTTAAGAACACGTACACGCACACAGTAACATGGCACTCACATATTACCTACCTTGGGATATCTTTGTTCTGTTCCTGAATGCATTGTTGAAGCAGATCTATAAATTTTTGTGGGAAAGCAGAGAAGTCTACCAAGAGACCTTGCTGGGATTTTAAACTATATAAACAGATTGGAAAAAATATATTAACAATATAAAGAAGTGTAATTTATTTCCTATAAAATATTTTGTTTACACTAGCAGAAAGAACTAGCTCTGATCATGTCATTAAAGTTCACTAGCATGTTATTTTCAATCCTGAACACAGAAATGTGATCACGTCTTGGATAATAGTCACTAGAGGATATTTTTGATTTCAAGAGTTCTTGCAAATGGGCTGCACTAAGAGAAAAAAGTTATTGTGGCACAAAAAATATGCTCCTTTGAGTAGATGCCTTCCTTACTGCACAGAGTGGTATGGTGATTGGGTAAGGGCACATGGAAGAAGCAAAGGACAATGAGGGGAGACTCAACCATTATCAAGACTTTATCTGCCTGCTTGTTTATTTAATTGCACACCTTCACTATAGACACAGTAAACTCAGACAAAAACAGAGATTCAACAGGGTATGCACAAAGCCATACCTTGTATAAAAAAACACTTCTGCATATCTGTTTTACAAACACTATTTTACTTTTGCCTTTTGATCCACACACTGATCACATCTCTCTCTAAAAAACAACAGAAAACCAACAAAAAATACAAACAAACCAACCAAAAAAAACCAGCCACCAAACAACAAAGCAGAAAACTGAACTGTTCATGCCTGGTGCTAAAATTTGATGATCAAATTCTGAGCAAGTAAAAATGAGACCCGACAGTACAATTAGTATGCAAGAAACCTGTAAGACAAAGGCTCAGGTCTATGAATCCACGTCCATGCAAACAGACTTTCCTCTGGCAATTACTTCTTGAAATAGTTCACACACATACAATAGTCTATAAGAAGTAGTTACAATAAGCAGAAGATGCAAGTAGTAATATAAGCTGCGGTACTGTAGTTATGCAGGGAACTTAACATCAGGATACTGTCATTCATCTGTATAATCTTAAACCAATAATTTTCCTGTACTTGGCTGTTTCACCAACTGGTCAAAGAGAATACTACTACTAAAACACTGACAAATACTACTAAAATACTCCACAAATGAAAAATGCCAAAATGTAAATTCCAAGATAGACCATTCTAAACTAAAAATATTCCTTCGTTCTTTCTTGCCATTTAGAAATGTGTCACAGACAAGATATTATAGTTTCACTTACCTTTGAAAATCTTCCTCAGATATGACAAGGTTATAAAGGAAAAAAGGATCAGCGTCATCAGTCAGTCTAACAGCTAAATCCTGAAAAGACAGACATATTAATATGATTTAAAATACTATAAGCCACCCTGTAGGATTGTTTAAATATTGCAAACCAATATTGCAAACAGTATTTAATGTTTTTACTCTTTAGCCAAAAATATGATAGAATTGTGGCAACTAATTCAGAAGGTGGAAAACATTAACGTTTAACACAAATTCAAATATTACAGTTGGAAAAACAGAAATACTATTTCTCACAAAAATAAACTAAGTAAAAACCTTCAACTTTGAGCAGCAAAGGTTTCAAAATTCAATGTGTCTTCATCATTTTACAGAAAGAAAACTATCTGCTATTTTTCTCCATCATGAAATCAAGTGTAGCACTAGCAGTCCACTGTAATGGATCATAAGCACATCATTCCCATCACTGGAAGTTTTTCAAACTTTTAGGAGCAGTATGGTCTAAGAAACCACCTTCTGAAGAGTTTATATATTTGAATATACAGCTTTGCAAAGCAAACATAAAATGGATACAGCCTAAGTCCAGCAAGCTTCTGAGGAAAATTGTGGCGTTATGCTGCTTAGCTTCTAAAAATAAACTCTTTGTCTGCTGGAGGTCTACACAGTGTTTTGGAAAACCTGCCTTCTCTGTAAACCTTAGTCTTTTATTACAAGGCTGAGGATATGCAGAACACCTGGTACATTAGGCCCAGGCACCTGTTCTCTATTAGGAGGTTCAAACCTGTGTGAGGATGACAACATTCCCTGGCAGAGGAAAGAAAGGAAGTAGAAACCTGACAGCGCTTCCAACATAACTGAAGTGTGACCATAGCACATGTACATACACAGAACTGAAACAAGTTTCAGTAATCCAGATACCAGTAAAACTAACAAAACACTCAGTTGGAGATGTATAAACAAATGTAGGGATTTAGATATGCAGCCAGCTTATGTTAAAACTAATGCCACCCCAAACGAACTAGGGCAGGTTGTCAAGTAGGATAAGAATGCCTGCTTGGTTTGATGTCCCATGAACTGATCCAAGCATTTGAAATTAGCTTTTTTAGACTGATCACTCACTGATGTCCCCAACTGGATTTCCGGGCTCCTGCTGACACAGGCTGCAACTGGGTACACAGTTCTTAACTGAACTTAGTATTATTATTGTCAGTTAGCAGAATCCTACCAAAAAAATGCTGTACTCCTTTACAAACGAATCTTTACTCAATAACACTATAACCAACTAATAGCCAATCTTAACATCATGGTAGGTGGACATACAGTTTAAGTGACAAATTAGACATATAACGAAAAAGATTTTATAACCTCCAGCAGTAATCTCATTGCTATTTTTCCTGAGACAGAAGATTTTTATTTTTTTTTTTACTGCAAATTTAGTACATTACTTCCTTCCTACCACCCCGGATGAATTCCAAAGATTCAAAAACTAACACACTTATCAATAAAAAGCAAAACGTTACATCCACATACAAGTTGTCATTTTTGCTAGTTAAGATGAGGACTTTGCAAAGACAACTGCTGCTCTTATTCTTAAATAAATGTTGAGTATATTTAAAGTGAGACTGCTCTTAAGTTCTAACTCGGGTTCCTCTGAGTGTCTCCAAATACTTTTACTTTGCACGTTTACTAAGACCCGTGAACAGCCAAACTAAAAGAGAGGGCTAAAAGGGCCAGGAAAAAAAACACTGTATCAAACCAACTAAATTACTCAAGAAATTATAGAAAAAATAAAATAAGGTCAAGTCACAAACATACTAAAATCCTGTTTCGCTTTTTGCCAACTTGTCTTATACAATGATATTCAGATAATACCTAATGAATGACACAAATATAACTAATCCACAAACCTTTTTATGAACAGGATTAGAAATTGACAGTAGTTCAATATTCACTCGAACATTTAATCTCCTGTGTATAAAAAGATGAAACTTAGTAACAAATCAAGAAAACATTCTCCAAATAACATGTTTGTAGCCACGCTACAGGAATCAGATGACATTTCAAGAACAGAAATCTAGGCAGAAGTACTGAGGAAGTTCCCACTGATGACTACTACTGAGATATCTGAAAGCCCCACAGTTTACAGCCCCTCAGTCAGCTCAGGGCTTTTTTTATTGCTTGTTATCCACCAAACTTTAAATACTAAGGCAGAAGTTTTGAAACTTTGTCCAGAAACTAAAACGTCTGGAAAAGCCTGCTGAAATTCATTAAAGACGGCTGAAACTTTTGATAGTCATTCACACAGAGCTACCTTGCCTTCATTTACTTCTTGTTGAGTAACCTGAGGAGATACTTGCATTACAAAACACGCCCACAGCCATCAGCCTTTCTGTGCCTGCTAATACAGGCAAGGCAGAGCAGCCCTAACGCCTGTAACGCACTGCCTAATCCAGACAGGACCTATATTCCTGAAATTCACTATATTTTGAACAGACACTTCGCATGCAACATTCCAGGGCCTTCCCAAACACCAGCGCAACGCCATGCACGCGGCTGCGCCCAAACCGACTTATCCCTCGGCAGAAACCGAGCGGGACGGCCGTGCGGGCTGGCCCCCGCCATCGGGGCGGCGGGGAGAGAGCTCAAATGCCCCGGGAGGCCGCGGTAACGCCGGTTTCAGACTGCGAGGAGGAGGCGGAGGAGGCGGGCCTGCCCGCCCCCGGGGCAACCGCTGCGGCCTGGGAGACGCGCAAACACCGGCCGGGCCGGCAGCGCTGCGGGGGCCCGTGCAGGGCCGAGGCAGAAATCCCGTCCCTCACGCCGCCTGCAGGGGGGACGCGTTTGCGCCCGTACCCCTAAAGCGTTTCTGTAAAGCCACTGCGTGTTTTCCCCGCTACCAGTGCCCCCTCTCCCCGGCACGGCACCCGCAGGAGCCACTCCAGCCCCCACCGACTACCTCCAGCCTTGCTGCGGCCGAGTCCCCTTCCCTCCAACCCAGAGTGTCCCCATATACAGCCCAAAAGCAAGAACACGGCAGGCAGCTACTCGGCTCACCGCCGGCAGCTGTTAGGGCACACGGCAGGAAGAAAACGGAGGAGGAAAGAGCCTGTCGCTCGACAGCCCTTCTCCTAAAGAATACCATAAAGCTTCCGCGCAGCTAGCGAGGAAACCGAGTCAGAGCCCGCCACGCCGCTCCAGCCAGCCCCTCACCTCTCCTCGCAGCCCTGGCACCTCACTTGCACACACACCGGCCGGTTGAACATACTCTCCGCCGCCATCTTACGCTTCGAGTTTGGCGCCCGGCTCCCGCGGAGGAGGAGCCTCAAGATGGAGCCCGAGGCCGCGACCGCAGGGGGTGCTGGGACGGAAATGGCGGCGCGCGGGCCGGAGTCGGGTCGCGGCTCCCCGATCCCAGGGCGATGTGCCTACTTCGTGGAGAGGAAGAAGCGCTTCTGCAAGATGATCCCGGCTCCTGGGAGGCGCTTTTGCGGAGAGCACGGGCAGCAGGAGGTACCGGGGCCTTGCCGGGCGGAGCAGCAGGCTCCCTTCCCCGGCTGGGGAGGATGGGCCCCCGTGGTCCGAGAGCCTCCGGTGCTCTGGCAGGGGCTGGGCAGGCGGGGAGCCCCGGCGGCACCCGGGGGGCCTGGGGTGGCCTGTCCGCCGGAGCTGGCCCCGCAACACGGGCAGGAGGGGCAGCGCCTGCGCCTTCCTTTAAGCTAAGGAAGGGCTGATGGGCTCAGGCCATCGGTTCGGCCCAGCAGTAACACTGGCATTGCATTATAGGTTTATTCTTTTAGGATCCATTTAAGTATTAAATTCGTGTCTCAGTTTTTCCATTCCGGTTAACCCACCTACCTCAGAATAAGTGTTTTATGAAACTCAGGTGTCCCTCAGCAGCTTTTCTAAAACAGGAACACTGAATGCATGCGGAAATGTTGTCTAAAACTTTTCTTTTATAACTAGGAAGAAAATGACAGAAAAAGAATTCCATGCCCTCTTGATCCAAAACAGTAAGTATATGTAAATGTTTTTCCTATTCTTTGTCAGAGTTCACCCGGTAAATGCCATTACTTACTTTTCTTTCCATTTGGATTTTAGCACTGTATATGAAGACCAACTACAAAAGCATTTAAAAAAATGTAATTCAAGAGAGAAGCCAAAGCCAGTAAGTGCAGTGTAAATTCAGCACTATTTCCTCTCAAATTTAAGACCCCAAACAATACAGCTCAGCAGAGAATTTATTGCGCTGACAGCAGCTGTGAACGGGAGGACAGCAGTCTTGGCAAGCGCTGCAGTGAGGACAGCATGGAAGCTGAAATGGAATTTCACTTGCTGAAATGGAATTCACATTCCGGTCTCCCCACCTGCTGTGTCCCCTCTCGCTGTAGTTCTGTACAGCTTTTCAGCTCTCTTAGTGACAAGTGAAAATGCTGAATACGTTTTTCTCAAAAATGTTCTCTAAGAGCAGCCTCTCACAATGCCGTTCACTTTAGAGGCTTGGTGAGAGATTGTCCTCGGAAAGCAAAACTAGCAGGGAGGCTCTTAGGCGTTTTCCTACCTCTGGCGGCCTGCTGCCCTGGCCAGCTGCCTGCTCCAGCCAGGCTAGCGGTGAGTTATGGAAAGCTAGGCTGGCAGTTGCAGCCAGTGCTCAGGGAAAGGATAGGATGTATGTCTCAACAGCCATTTCCAGAAAACAGAAGATGGCTTCTTTATTGTCTGCCTTTCTTGCCTTATCAGTATTGCACCTTTAGTATTACCTGGGAAACCTTAAAGTGGTCTCTGGAATCAGTCTAGTAACCATTGACAGCTTAACTCTTACCAACATGTTCAATCTTGTCAAAATGTGTCAGTCATTTCTGCTGGGGATTCAGGATCAGACTATAGGGGAAAAAAAATTATTGGAATATTTTCTTTTGCAGTGGATTCCTATTGCTATGTACCTCATGATAAAAACGCTGAAGAATTTAGCTTTTTGCTTCCTGGTAATTAACAGAATCAGATTTCTTTTCTTTTGATTTTTTTAAAGGTCTACTTTGTTCAAGATATTAATGCAGGTTTAAAAGATGTAGCAGAAATACCAGAAAAACAAGTGAGTACAGTTATTTGTTCTAAAGCTCAGTCCCTACATAACATGTTGCAATTTATCATGTGACTAAAGAACTAGCAAAAATAAAAAGGTCTTGTATTTATGGGTGATGTTTTTTTTTTTCCCTGTAAAAGCTACCTCTCTCTTCTCTATCCAAAGAAGAGCTGGAGAATTTAATTATCAAGTTGAAAAAAGCAAGTAATGGTGAGCTTACTTAATACTGAAAATAAGATGTTTTAAATTGAATTCATTAAAAATGTCAATGTTATTTTTGTTGTTAGATATCTGTGAAAATGTGAGACATTTGGCACTAAAAACATCTGAAGTAATTATCGTCAAGATGTAGGCAATCCTCCAATAGCTGAATTTTACTCATAAAAATAAACTAGATCGAGAGAATGATAAAACACTGATCTTTTGTTCATATAGCTAATTTCCCTTCCTCTTGTGTTTTTTGTTTCCCCCTCAGGTATCACTACAGATAACAATACAGCTCTGTTATAGACATACGATGATAGATTTATGCTCCCAACAGACTATTTTGTTAGTGCTACAAATTGAGCTCATGTCTGAATATTGTAATGTGGGTGTTAAAAAGCAGAAACTCTTGAAAACTGGAAACCTATACCTAAAAGTTTTGCATTTGTGTGCAGGCCTGGAACTTTGCCTTAAGGAACAAATACTGTCCCACCAGGCTTTACAAGAAGCCTTAAATGACCCAAAGAATGGGGAATCCGCTTTCAAACACTTGAAACAACAGGTATGGGTACCGCTTTACTAATAGCGATGGATGTTTTTAAACATGTGGAATTCTGCTGCTGTAAATTCGACGACTGTGCATGCAAAAATCCATTCCAAAAACTTGGGGGTGGAGTTCTGTGAGCTGTGGAAGATGGGCAGGGTGATGCTGATTAGCCAGAATTTATAATCCCTTTCCTCTGTACACACAAGATCTTTTCCCTAATCCGTCACGGAAAGGGAGACTTGAAAAAGTCTTCTGCAGTTTGGTGAATCATTCACTTTTCTATCGGGCATTACAATACACAGTGTATATATTTGCTTGTTTTGTAAATAATCTTTTGATGTTTGTAGGCTTCTATTTTAGGTAACATGGAAAAATTACATTTACTTGGTCCAGGAAGATGTTTTGTTGAGTTTGGAGCTGGGCGAGGAAAGCTGTCTCATTGGGTTGATGTTGCCTTACAGAATGCTGAAAATGTTCAGTTTTTGCTTGTGGAAAGGGCAACTACAAGATTCAAGGTAAGAGAGGATATTGTCACATTATCAGTGTAATTTTGAAATCGTTGTCATTGGAGCTGTTAGTATTTGCTTTTTATCTTAAAAAATAACATAAAGCCCTTAAAATTTAAAAGTTTTGGAAGTGAGATTGCTTACATTCCATACTTTGCCAGCAGGAAATTTATTAGAAAAAAAGTCCTGGTGTATTATGTTGGAATTGTGCAGAAGTTGACTTAACAGGAAAAAAGTCCGGTATTAATACCTGGAGGAAAATTATAAATATTAGCGGCCAGCCCTACTTAATGATCTTGTTCTGATCACACAGGTGGATGGAAAACATAAAAGGAGAGATGCTGTATTTGAAAGGCTTCAAGTTGATATTCAGCATTTATGTTTAAGTAAGTTCCTTCTTGGCTTGCGTAATTCTGAAATAAAGGCTTAATTTTAGATTTTGAGTACTGAGTTCAACTCAATTTGTATGTAGCATGCTTAAATGTACGTGGTTTTGAAGATTATTCCCAGTGGCTGCTTAGTCCCATTAATGCTGTGTGTATATTCTTATATACGCATATACATATTAAATGGAGATTTAAAATTTTCTGCTTTTTATACACTTACGGGATATCATTATAGGTGAGAAATACCAAAGCAAAAACATTTTGAAGGTTTTTTAGAATCTGCAGGATTAAACAGCTTTGCATTGTTTGTTTTAGGTGTGCGGAATGAAGCAAGTCATGCATATCATTGATATGTTATGCATATCAATACTACGGAATTTGTGGGAACACCTGTTATCAGGACATGCGTTAATGTCATATTTACATTTCATAGGTAGCATAGAAAGGCTGAAACAGTTAAATATGCTTCTCAGCCACAGCATCAGATTCTCTTCCTTTGTTTTAGAAAAAGAAACTTTCCTTTTAATAGCTTATAACTCTATGTGCAGGCCTCTATTTTCAGTAGTGGTAAATATGTATTTTGGTGGGGTCTTTTTAATTTTGCTGAAATTATATTACCCAGAAAAAATATTCCCCCAACTAAAATAATAGAGGTTCTGGGGTTGTTGTGGATTGTGTGTTTCTTTTCTTCTTCTTTTTTTTTTTTTATTTTCCTTTTAGAGAAGGTACCTATTTTGGAGAAGAAAAAGCTACCAGTGGTAGGAATTGGGAAGCATTTGTGTGGTGCTGCGACAGGTATGAATTATGTATGTGTTAACTGCAGAAAGTTAGGATACTAAATCTTACAATCTGAATGGACTGATCTTCCAAACGGTCCTTTTAAGCTTTTCTTGCCCTCTAGCCCTTTGTTGGTGAATGTAGCAATTATATTCTAAATATCCGTTGCCTTCAGTGGAATAGTAAATGGATAATAGATGCAAGGCTACTTTAGACAGAAGTAAAACCTTTCTTGTTTTTTAGAATAGTGTCTGGTGGCATGGGTCACGTATTTGCAAACTGTTGAAAGTATTTTTTTTTAACACCGTCGCCTCTACTCTGAAATATATTCCTTTCTAAATTTGTATTGGCTGTCTGAATGTGTATCCCAAGCAAACAAGTGAGAAGAATGTGTTTCTGTCCTGATAGTTTTAAACTAATACACTTTTTCTAATGTTATATGCCTACTAAGTAGGGAAAGACATCTCAAATATGACACCCATATTGTTACTGTTACCAAGATGACACAGTTAAGCATTTAAGAAGTACATGTACATATTAAATAGATTACGTCCTAGATATCAAACTTTTAGAGCAAATACTCGCATGTTTTACAGGGAGGAGATCCTCCTACAATATGCCAGTTTGTTAACCAAAGTATTTCAGATGCACTTGTGTAGAACAAATATTCAAGAGGATAAGCCCTTAGTAGCTCCAGAGGTTTCATAATATTCATTTAGCAGTTAGGGTTTTCATGTTTTCAAAGCATGCTTGTAATTTTTAGTTATCCTTAAAATTGCTTTTTGGCTTAGTTTGTGATGTTTACTTTTATTCTTTGTGGGAAGTACATTCTCAACCATGATACAACGTATATAACGAGGACGAGGGGTAATGGGCACAAGCTTGAACATAGGAAGTTCCATCTTAACATGAGGAGGAACTTCTTTACCTTGAGGGTAGTGGAGCACTGGAACAGGCTGCCCAGAGAGGTTGTGGAGTCTCCCACTCTGGAGACATTCAAAACCCGCCTGGACGCTGTCCTGTGCAACCTGTTGTAGGTGACCCTGCTCTGGCGGGGGGGTTGGACTAGATGATCTCCAGAGTCCCTTCCAACCCTGACTATTCTGTGATTCTGTAAATAATGGCATGGTGTTCATCGCTATTTTTTGGGGGGGGGTTATCGTTTTTTTCCCAGACCTCGCTTTGAGATGCTTGGTTGAAAGTTATACAATTTGCTGTGATGGAGAAAATGAAGAGCCTGCACCAAAACGCTCTAGGACGGATAAGACAGAGGTGGCTTCTAACAATTCTGCTGATAATGAAAGCAACAAAGATGACTGTAAGCCTGTAGCTGGAATTGTTATTGCACTGTGTTGCCATCACAAGTGTGACTGGACACATTATGTAGGCAGAGAATTCTTTAAATCAGTAGGACTTGGACCATTAGAATTTCATTATTTTCAGAGAATGAGTAGCTGGGCCACTTGTGGCATGCGAGAAACCACAACCAAAGCCTCTACAAGTCAAGAAAGTGAAGATCAAACTAACGACACAGAAGAACATGAGCAAACACTCAGCAAGACAGAGAATGGTTCTGATACTTTACAAGGGTATGTATTTATTTTTTTTTTCCTAGCAAATGGACTCCTGCAGAAAAGCAAAATTATGTATAGCGGTATATGAAATTGTTTCCTGCCCTCAAAATGACTCATTTTACAAAAACATTTTAGTTACTAAATTTATAGAAATATTCTACTTTAAAAATACAATTTTCATGGACATATATTTCAGAATATTTTAAGAGTCATGCTTGCCTGAATTGAAATGAACATACAGTGATTTCAATAGTTTTTCTAAGCGTAACTACTAATGTTAACAAAACTGTTCTGTTGACACATTGTTCATTCTTTTCCTCCTTTTTATAAAACTAGGATACTTACTGTTGAAGAACGAAAGGAGGTAGGTTGCCTCTGTAAACGGCTGATCGATCATGGACGGATTGAATATTTACAACAACGAGGATACAAGGCTGCACTACAGTATTATACAGAGTCTGCTGTGTCCTTGGAGAATGTCCTGTTGACAGCTGTCCCGAGTCCGTCTTTGATACCAGAGCCAACTACGTGACAGAAGATAGGTTTGGAATTGATAGGAAAAAAAACCCAAAACTATAAAACTTATTTGGACTTTTTAAAAAAGCTAACTCATTGCTTACAGAAAAATCTGTTTTAGTCTTTCCTATACCCAGGAAAAGGTCTTCTATTTCCCAGTTTCACTGGGAATTACAAATATGGAAACCAGTTCTCTTGAGTGGAAAAATAAAATCCCTAAGAATATTTGAAACTTGTTGTATGCCTCTTTACTAGGAAGATGTATACTTGATACTTTCTTCCATTCATAGTTATATTCTTCATTCATCAGCATTTATGACAGGAGAAGGACCAGAAGTACAGCTTTCTAGATTTCCTGAAAGACAATGGGTTAAAATAAGAGAAATCAACATACTTTATTTTCATTTTGAAGTTCAGAATAGCTTTGTGTTTCCTCTTAAATTATTTAAGTAGGCCTAGGTTTTCATCAGCCCGTGCTGCTAGGGGACTCTGTTAAGGAAGAAAACTTACTTGTAAACTGTCATCTTGATATACTTTTGCTAATTTGATCATTGATTCATGAAATATAAGAAAAAAGCTGGCTTAGCATTCTAAATCAAGAGCATTTCAGTCATTCATTTTTTAAGCCTTCACGATACATAGAATGAAGATCAGAGAGAACATTTTATATCTGCAATGAAGTTTTCTCTGCAAGTAACAGCTGCCAGCTGCACATATGTTCAAAAGTGCTTATTTTCATCACTTCCTGCAACCTTTAAGCTGTTACATTTGAGGCTAGTTACAGCTTTTTTTGTGTGTGTGATTTAGAAATGGGATGGAATTGTGGGGGTGTTCTGTTTAGGTGACTGGATTTTCTGTTGGGAAACAGAAACAGGTTGTGAGAAACATCTGTTCATCAGGTGTTGATACTTCATTGCTGAAAAATGTATGTTGGGAATATAGGCATCTCTCCCTTACATCCTTCTTTGGTAGTCCCCATCTGGACAACATCCAAAAATAGGGGAAGCTGAGCTTCATGGGACAAACAGTGCTGGAAGACCCACACTATGTAAACTGATTAAATTGCAAATACAAAAGACAGTCATCAACTTCCAGTTATCCGGCCTGTAGGTAACTCAGACATATTTTTTCCAGTGTTCCGTGGTTCCAGTATTTTCCTACTAGAACATAGGCGGTTCCTGTGAAGACGTACTGTGCCAATGCCTGATAAAAGTGCCCCTGCCTTCAGTAGAACTCTGCTTACAGATTTTTGGAAAATGTTACTAATTTATCAAGAAGATAATTCATGTTTCATTTGTATATGGATAAAAGAAAACTATGATACAGTTTATCCTTCCCTACCTGCCTCACTGTATTCCAGAGAGATTGGAATTAATAAACAAACCCATACCTGTTCTCTTGAGTGACTCTTGGATGTACACATGCATGAATTCAATGCCGAACATTTCCTGTTGCTCCTCCTCTTCTGTATTCTCACACGGAGGGAGTGTTACCTCTAACTCCAGTGGGTTGTCTCTGAAGTTGACAAATCTGACAGTTCACCAGAAAAGGTTACTGTTGCAGTAGGTTTTGTCCAGAGAGAACAACTCTCTTGGAACTGAATGAAGATTCCTCAAACAGTATTTTGAGCAAAATAAAATAAGTATTTTCATATACTAAACTCACCACTACATTAGTAATATTAAGTAAACTAGCTAAGAAGATGCCTTATAACAACAGTAGCTGATTGTGGTGGGAGAAAACATTGCAGTCCTCGTCATTTTTGTCTTCAGGTATTTACCCGATTGTCAGCTTTATTGAGCTTCCACAAACATGAGCAGATGAGAACAAGAGTGCAAATGCCTGCATCCTCCCAACTTTGCAAGGCAAGAGCCAGCCCTGTCTCCCTCTGTTCTCGGTCCATCCCTGGGCCTATGCTTGTATATATTTGTTTATAGAGAGGCTGCTTCTTCCAAAACATCTGAAAACAGGAATTGTCTTACTGGGATAGAAATGATTTATTTAGACTAGCATTTTTTCTTTAAAGTGGCCAGCATCCAGTGATTCAAATGAAAATGCAAACAACAGGAAAGGTTCTGTCACAGTATGCAAAATAAAAATTCCAATTCTACCAATTCAAAAATTACATTAATTCTTTTATAATTTTTTAAATTAAGTACAGGAGAGTTTCATCCATAGCCTTATACCTAATCCTTTTTGTTTAATTCTGAATGCTTGACTTCTCAGTGCCGAAGTCCTGTTTTTTGTCATTTTTATGCTTGTCACATATTTTTCCTCCTAGCTCTTGGCTTTAGAGAGTGGTATAAAAGGCCAATTAGAAGTAGGCATTTGGACCTTCCAGTAACAAGAAAATGTATTACAGTCTCCTTTTTCATTTGGGACTGTAACTATCATAGCTTACATTTTTTTAAATGAGTTGTGCTACACAAAGGTTCCTTGACGAGATCCTCAACTGTTGTGAGTCTGTGTAATTATGCTGATTTATATGGTATTGTGTCCATCTGTATGACAGCGGACATGCCTTTTCTTTTCCACTTCCTTAGTATCGGTCTATGATATACCACTCACGAGAGGCTTTAAAACTTATCTTCTAGTATTCTTATTTATATTCCTGTTGCTTTTTCTTACCTCAGATTTGTCATGTCCTTCATACAAACTGGAATATCCTTAAGTTTGTTGTTGCTAAGAACAAGAGTACTAAGATTTTTCATATTACCAATGGTTTCTGGTAAAGAGTTTATCTCATTCCTTTGGAGCCATAAAGTGTGGAGATTTTCCATTCTGTAAAATAGATATTTGTGCAATCAATTAAGATTTAGAAAATTAATCTTATCAATCATTAATATAAAGTAATCAATTCATTTTTACAGCCACATAAAGGACTCTCATAAAGAATACAACAATTCTCAAAGGAAACCCCATATCCAAGATAATCACCTAACGTCTGGTCAAAAATGTCATTGGCAAGAAATATTTAACTGGATAGTTGATACTGAATTTATTGTTTATTGAATGGACTATTCCAGCTCATCCAAAATATCACATTAGGGCTGACAAATCTTAAGTTTGCAGTGAGGTTATCAAAATAATCTTTTGAACTAGGATTTAATAATTACAATTTCAATGCAATGGAATTGAGACTACGATGTGAGCTTTGAGCTTTATTTACCTGTCAATTGCATCGGGAAGCTCTTGGAGTTTATTTCCCCCCATGTCTAACCATTCTAGATTTGGCATGTTGAGAAGAGCTGAAGGGATGGTAGTAAACTGGTTCATGCACAAATCTATGTGTGAAAGCTTCTTTAAATCACTGAGCTGAAAAGAAAAGGAGATTCAATGCAAGTTTGTATAGCTGTTCCATTACAGTAGTGCTGTAATAATGTTGACTGAAAAAAAGAAACAATTTAAAATCATTACAACACACTTTGGAGTTAGTAAGCACAGAATGGTTTCTGAGTTACATTAGCTGATATTACCTAACAATTACAGTTCTTGCCTGGAAGGTAGGTAGGTTTGAAACTGATCAGGCAGAACTTCATCTCCCACCTGGTAGTCAGTGCCCTAACTGCTGAGAAGCTGAATGCCATGGCTACAACACCGATATACCCCAAGCCTTGAGAAGAAATGGAATTTTAAAGACACCACTGTCCTTAGTATTTCATACTGCATGCAATATGCCAATTTTCTTTAGTCAAGTATTTAGATTTTTATGGCTCAAGTTGCATGGGCTGTTTTAGAGTGAACCTTCCATGTTGTGAAGTCTACCATAATGGCAAGATATTCTAACAATTAAACAGCATCATTCAGTATTGCAACACCTGAGTCCTTTGGTGAATTGTGCCTTCAGGTGCTTTTACAGTGTTCAAGTGATGCAAAGATGTTTTATTGCAAATCTGGTCCAACTGTCTAAACACTGAATGCCACTCAAGTACATAGAACCAAAGCTTCACAGTGTTCATGTCACCGTAGTCTCAATAGGACAGAACTATATATATGTTAACTTAAAAGCTATCGCTCTACATTACACCATGTAACCTGTATCCACATAGATTTTGTAAATTCTGGATTCTGATTAATAGTGTATATTTTCATTTGAAGATTTGTTGTTAGATATTACTGTTTGGACTCACTCAATTTTGCAAGGCACTGATTGCTGTCAACTATTGCCACTACTGTTTCTTTAAATAAATTAAAACAAGTAAATATGGTTACACACTTGTCATCTCTAAGAGACTAATACTTAGAGATGCAGGTCTCTTTCATGTTTAGGTCAGTCCAAATTAAAGTAGGCAAGCAGTTCTTATTCTATCTATCTTAATTGCTTTCAACACCTCAGAACAACATTTGTTCAACTCTGTGTGTGTAGGCAGTTGTATAAATCACACAAACCCTTTTCATAGCTAGCAGCTCTGGTAAAGGTGCTTACGGTTGTTTCCTGGCATATAGTATGAATTTATATTCTCAACCATAAAAGGGAACTTCTCTGTGCTAAGGCATCAGACCCTCAGTGGGGTAAATCAGCAAAGACCTAAACAAATTAACATTAAGTGTATCACTGTCCTATATGCACTACCAAATCGTTTATCTGGACAAAATAAATATTGGCTCCTTCAGTGACGCAGGTATACATATGTCCTCATGTGGCTTCAGTTTGACTGGTCATATAAATATTGTTCACATATATGTTTCTGTGGAGTAGTTGTGAAATCAGAGTATCAAAACAAATCTGAAAACATGGAGTGCAACATTTAATGATAACTGATTTTGGATAAATTAAAAATACACATTAAACAAAACAGTCTGTCAAAACCTGAGGAGGAAGATCACAGATACTCCTGTTGACAGCCAGTTCCAATCTTTCCAGACTGATGCAGTTACTTATTTCCTTAGGAACAGACTTTATTCTGTTGTAACTGAGAAGCAGCTCTTGGAGGCTAGTCAGCTGGCCTGCAGAGAGTACAAATGAGAAATGATAAATGTTCAGGTTCATTCTATTTGGTTTTTGTTACCCTTATACTGTTATACAAGTGCTCTGTGTTCTCACTAAGGAAAAAAAAAAGATTCACTGAAATTCAAATAGGAAGACTTAGGAGTCTTTGGTACAGAACTGCACTCTAGTTGAGTGCTATTAAAAAAAAAAAAATTCCAAAACCACTTATGAATATAGGCTACTCATGCTGTGGGCTCAGAACATGAAGCCCGTTTTTCAATATCCCTTTTCTAGCTGCATTCTGTTGTCTAGTATCTGCTGTGTTTACAAGGTTTTTTCTTGTGGGGAGCTTTCATAAAGATATGTCTCCTCCATCCAGCCATTTTTTTTAATTTATAGGAAATCCATGGTTTTAAGATCTCTATCTCACTGTCAGATTTAAATCATCTGTTTTCTAATTACCCAATAGGATTGATAGACAGGCAAAGTGCTCAAAAATGGCTTGTTTATGTAAGATTAATTATCTTAGAGAAGCAGCTTAAAATAAAAGCAAGCACAGCTCACCGATTTCTTTAGGTACACTTTCAATTGAGTTCCGTGATAGATCCAAAACGACAAGATTGTGAAATCTTCCAATGAACTGAGGAATTTTCTGCAAACTAGTTCTATGAAGCTGCCATTCCTGGAGATGGGCTAGTTTCAATAAGCACGAAGGTAGTGTCTAAGACAAGAAATAGGAACCAGAAGAAATTTAGCTTAGTATACAACAAGAACACAGGCTTAGGTAGAAATTTTATTTGAAACAGTAAAAGTCTTTTGATTAAAAAAAAAAAAAAAGAAAAAAAAGAGATTTCTCCTCCTTCTCAAGCTATACTGTAACACCCTGATATGAACACCATCAATGTGGGTCATTCTGACCACAGATTTAACCTGCCCACTTTTTGCTCCCAGGATTTAGATATCTGCACTCCTGTCATTGCTTGAAAAGCCTCAGGCTTGCTTTTCTTTCTTTTTTTTTAAACAAAACCAATATAACTGAGGATGAAACTGCTGTAAATAGCCCTTTGCATTTAAAGGGTGATCTAAATTCTATTTCCTATTCTGTCAAGAAAAACAGTGAGGAGCTGAGAGCAGAAGAGCTGAGGGACAGAAAAAAATACAATGTCTGTATGCTACGAGTTCTGAATAAGGAACACTGGCGTATGGACCACCAGTGTATTGCTGGATGTGGCTGTCACCCTCACTGGCCTCAACACGGTCTAATTCTCATTGCTTCATAGGAAGTGGCATCTGCATTTCTGTGTGGCTCAGAACACGTTGTTAGCTTCCACTCTGTCATTGGTTCTAGTTAACCGCTTCCCCCCATGCATTAGAAATGAGAATAATAGTATTCTGGGAATCTACTGGCTTATTTTCACTCTTAGAAAGAGGAAGTAAACAACAGTAAGAAATATTTTCATGCACCTAAACACAGAGGGTTTCCACCTTGATATATTTCAACAGTTCTGGTGGGTTAATGTTCAATGATGCTTTACGTAATTAAACTCATAATTTGCAGTGTAAATAATTTCTATTGCAGAAAAGCCTTTTGGGCTATATTTTTGCAGAGTAATGCTTAATATTCAGGACTAAAAAAAAAATCAGCTTGCTTTTACACTCACAAGTGTGTCTCAATTCATTGTTAGCAAAGCACACGGGGAGCACTTCACAGATTAAAAATAGTACAACAGTGAGTGTAAAGTTGTAAATAGTAGTTTTCTAATGCATCAGTCATTCAACCCAAGCAACATTCATTCCTATCAACACTACCTTCCATTCTTCTTCCTCTATCCTCAAAATTGCTCTTCCATCTTCATGAATAACTTTTTCTTTGAGCTTTGCTAAAGCAGCTCTCTCCTCCCAGACAAGCAGTAGCCTACAAGGGAAAGAAGATCAGTGGCACAACAACGAATACAGGCAATAATTACTATCTGTTCTATTTTCTGGAACAAAGAGACAGTAGCTGAATGTCAAACAACGTTTATTATCTGTGGATGCTAAATACGCTATCATTTTAGGGAAGACAAGAATATGAAGTAAGTTTGGCTGAAGTAATTTACAGGAATTCTATTTTACAGTTCTTCAAATTTACAGTCAGAAGGAAGACATAACTTCTTTCACTTGTCATCATGTTGCAGCAGGGCAACAGAATATAAAGTCATGTGGAATTACGTTCCAAAGCCATTAATTTTGAAGCAGTCTCCTAAAAAGAAAGCCTTCAGTTCCACCAAATGTAAGTGCAACCAAACGTGATTCAATCAACATGAGCCGACAATGTGTGCTCGTAGCCCAGAAAGCCAACCATATCTTGGGGTGCATCAAAAGAAGCGTGGCCAGCAGGTCAGGGGAAGTGATTCTGCCCTTCTACTCTGCTCTGGTGAGACCCCACCTAGAGTACTGCATCCAGCTCTGGAATCCCCAACATAAGAAGGACTGTTGGACGTGTTGGAGCGGGTCCAAAGGAGACCACAAAGATGATCAGAGGCTTAGAGCACCTCTCCTATGAAGACAGGCTGAGAGAGTTGGGGTTGTTCAGCCTGCAGAAGACAAGACTCCAGGGAGATCTTAGAGCAGCCTTCCAGTATCTGAAGGGTGCCTACAAGAAAGCTGAAGAGGGATTTTTTACAAAGGCATGCAGTGATAGGACAAGGGGGAATGGCTTCAAACTGGAAGAGGGCAGGTTTAGATTGAACATTAGGAAGAAGTTTTTTGCTTTAAGGGTGGTAAGGCACTGGAACAGGTTGCCCGGAGAGGTTGTTGAGGCCCCATCCCTGGAGGTGTTCAAGGCCAGGCTGGACATGGCCTTGGGCAACCTGGTCTAGTGGGAGGTGTCCCTGCCTATAGCAGGGGGGTTGGAACTAGATAATCTTCAAGGTCCCTTCCAACCTAAACCATTCTATGATTCTGTTCTATGAAACAAGGTCAATCAGCTAAGAATTCTTTTAGCTTGATTTCCAAAGGGGACTTAAACAAGAACTATGAAAATTAGGCTAATTTACCCACTGCTCCTGTTCCATGTTGGGGGCGATGAATGTGCAGATCGGAGTGCANGCTTTCTTTCTGCTTGTATTTTCCATTAGTAACTTTTGAATTTGTTATTCCATTTCAAACACATCTGACAAATTAGGAAAAGTTCCAAAGACAGAATGCTAAATTTCTTCACACTTCATGAAGTTGCTGGCCAGACAGAAGACCAAGTGACTCAATTAATGCCTCCACTGAGAAGAAAGCATAACAAATTAAATCTCCACTGGTTAGAACATCCACATAGGAGAGAATTTTAACATCTGAATTTAGGGGATTTAGTATGTATGCTAATATTTTTAACACAGAACAGAATTCTTGGTTTGACCTGACCATATTGCTACATTCTACCCGGTGGGAATTCTGCTGGAGTAACAACTAAAGAAATAGACTCTGGAGGAGTTTGAAAAGACCAATTATAGTCTTCTGAAACAACATATGGTCTAGCTTTTCACATACTTGAAGATCTACAATTTACCTACCTTCCTGCAGACCTCTGTCTGAATTCCTTTTCTTTCTGCAATTCTTCATTTATCTTGTGTATTCTCACTTCCCAAAGTGTCTTCACAGCAGTGAATGTTCCAACGCAAACTGCAGTTTCACTCATGATCCTTACATGTTTGGATTAAGTCACAGGAATCTGACTGTGAATTTCAGGCTCAATGCATCAGCGCCTGTATCAGCTACCAGATGGGGACAGTGACATGAAAACTAAAATACTGCAATACCCACTTGATTATATTATTAAATTTATTTAATGTATAGAACCAACAGAATTTTACCAACTGCTTTCTCTTTATAAAAATAGATAATTGCACCTAGTTAAATTTTCTTATAATAAGAAATAGTATTCTTGCAATCTCTCTGCATTCTTAGTCAGCAAACAACTGCTTCTCTCAGTTCCCTCCAGTGGTAGGCTGAGTACCGATCATAATTATTAAAAGCAGATATGAGCATTCATTGCCTTCCCAGGAAGAAATTAAGCTGTTACCTGCAATGTAAGGCAGTTAAAT
The DNA here is from genome assembly GCA_008711295.1 of Anarhynchus alexandrinus. Lineage (NCBI taxonomy): Eukaryota > Metazoa > Chordata > Aves > Charadriiformes > Charadriidae > Anarhynchus > Anarhynchus alexandrinus. Next base: position 8,609,811 of record VUYV01000002.1, read on the forward strand.
CCTGGTAGCTGCATCCTGGCAGCTACCTGGTATAAATACGTGTAACTAAAGGAGTTTGCACTTCAGAGAAACTGAACTGTTGCTGGAAATAAATTAGTGTACTTTATTTGCATTCATTTTCTTCATCGTTTAATTCATTATAATATATTTTATAGCTAGCAACGTATTACCTTAAAGAAAAGGCTTTTTTAATTCTTCAGATCTCTCTTTGAACCTTCTTGTAGCCCTGCTGAGTGTCAGGATCCACATTTAAAAAAATAAAAAATTTCAGCCTAAAGTTTTGAAGTCATCTGTTTCTTAGCGAGATAATTAATACATATTTTCCTGAAGAGCAGCAAAGTAGGATACTCAGTCATCCTAATCAGTGCATCCCTCTAAAAAGCATTCTTATTGCTGTTATTGTAGCCATTTGGGGAAGGGTTTTTTTTGAAATAAACTGGAGCCAAGATACTGATATTCAGATAAGTTTGGAGGGCTAAACTTCATGCCAACAGCAGTGTCCTCTGAACACTGATGATCTGAGTACTTTCAAAGTTTTTACTAATACTTGCAGAGACAAATAAGAAGAACGTCTTACACATACATTCAAATTTAAAAAGTGAGGTTAACTTCCTTCCAAACAAGCAGATAGATAACATCAAAAGTGGAATTTCAGGTCTTTTCACACATATATTTCCTCACAATAATTGCTCCAGGTCTGTCCTTTAGAGCAATTTTTTCTATCATATTTATTCCATTATAATTTTATGCAGCATGGATAAGCCAAAATTGCAATCATTCTATTTTATGTTTACCAGTCTTTTGCTAACATAGTTATTTGTAAAGCCTGATTATACCGAAATCACTTAATTAAAAATGTATAGGCAAATAATAAGAAATGTAAACTGTCAGGATTGCTTCCTGTTTTAAAGACACCATAGAAATCAAATTATAATGTTTGAATAAAGAAGAATCTGGTCCAATATGTTAATATTAATGATTCTTAACTGTTCTCCGTTTGTTAAGGAAAAATGGCAGGATTTGACAGGTGACAAATGGCAACCAGTGTGGCACAATGCAGTCTGGCATTTGGGTTCCTAAAGAGGGATTGAATTTTTTCCTGTAAAGAGAGGATTGTATCCTCTTTCCCTCCCCCACATCAATGTGATCACATTTACTAGTTTGAAGAATTAACTTCTCTTTCAGTGGTCCTCATAGTAATTATCTTTCTCATTCCTCATCCTAATATGCAACAGTAATGACTAAGACATTGTATGAAGTTTTATGCCCTGATTAGTGGTAACAACTTAAACTGCATTATTTTTCAGGATTAAACTTCAACTGAGATTAAGTGATTTACCTGATCTATCATTTCTTTTTGTTTTGGGACAGTCTTTTGAACTATAAACCTTTTTAGGTAGAAAATTAGAAATCTTTTTGTATAAATTGTGCAGAAAAGAGACGTTCGTTAATACTTGTACTAAGAAAACCAGTATCAGAGTATACAGCTGAAACAATACTTACTTTTAGTAAAGCTTACCCTGGGCAAGTCTCTTTTGCTGTGGAAAGCATATTATTCAATAAATACCGCCTTAGAACCACAAAATATGAAAGAAGGCCTAAGTATACAACTTTGTTTTCAAGGAGATTTAATTATATAATAAAAGGACTACCATCAAAAACTTCTTGTTCTTAGATCTTATTATTTGTCAGGAAAATAAAAACCATGATAATCATGCCATCACAGCCAACAATTCAGAAACGAATTCCCAAGAATGGCTGTAAAATAACTGCAAATTTACTCCCAAGTAACCAGATCTCCCAACAGTTTCACCTCCAAGCATCTGAAAAAGTTTAACTACAACTTACCTCAACTCAATTTGGTGTTTTCAAGGATTTTCTGTGACTCATTGCTTTCTGGGCAAGAGCAGAAGTAAATTACGAATCCTGTCTGTACTACCAAAACCATTTAGAACTCTCACTCGGGCTCCAATGCAATGTCAGTCTAGTTCTAATTTTAACCTATGCTGAGAATAGAAGGTATCACATGAGGCAGTTCTGCAAAACCCCCAAGCATTTACCACTCTTAATTTCTTCCCAGTCTGCTGAACGTGACTGGACTCCCATAAACTCCTGGACTCACATTAACAAAGTTACAGATTGTGAGCAAAAAGAACAAAGGAGTACTTGTTCTGCTCCACAATAAAAAATAAGTTAGTTTTGAATTCAAAATAACAATTACTTGCTTTACTCTAGTAATGTTTCTCTGCAAGACAACAGAGCTTCAAAGTGCTATTAAACAGCAACATTGACTAATTAGACTAGAAAAAGTATCACCAAATATTTTACTCATCAGTTTTGCCCACACTGAAGAATTCTCTTGTTGAAGAATCTTAGTGCAAATTATCAAAGTCTAGACAGAAAAGTAATCTTTATCAGGATGTGCAAAGGGGTTATTACTCACCCCTTTTCATGCTTCCAATCATGAAATATTTTTAACATTCTATTTCTTCACAGAGCCCTTGCAGAAGATAAAAGGAGAAAACTCTGTCAGAATATTTTTCTTCAACTAAATGGAGAGACAGCAATAATCACAGGTCACTATTTGAGGCAGAAGCCGTAAAATTGGATAATTCTAATCAATTCTTGCACTGGAGTATAAAATATGAAATTTTAAAGATATCATTAATTTGGATATAACCCTTTCAGTAGATATAATTTTCCTCATTATTAGCCTTAGATTCTAGCATTACCACGTAAAACTTTATAACTAAAAACCCCCTCTCTAGTCCATGACCAACTAAATACCTGAACATCAAGACCTATTTAAAAAGATACTAACTGCTTTAGCTTTCTATCTTCTAAGCCTTTTTTTTTTTTTTTTTTAATAAAAAGTTATGCAAAGCAAAAGAGATCCAACAGGTTCTTTGGTATAGGTATTTCTTCTTTCAGTTTTGGTATAGATTCAATCCCCACAGCGTTTTTTAATCAATGTTTTTCCTTGATCTAAAAAAGTCACAAGTAAAAACCTAACTACTTAATTTCCTCCTCCTTAAAAGAGACAGATAATTAGAGCTAGGAAAAAAAATAACAAACTTTCCTTTTATTGGAGTTTTGAGAGACAAAGAAATTTCAGGCTCTGTGTGTGAGCAAAATTATTCTGTCTCAAAAATTTCAAAATCACTTAATTGCTTTGTATCATACACTTACATTTTCTCAATTTATTTTCTCCATGGTGATCAGATCTTAAAAATATACTATTCAAACTAAGCCCTAACCACAACAATATACTTGTAATACAGTAGCTATTAGACTGTGTTCTTTTGGTAGTCTTGAGTGCAGTAAGTTCTTTAAGATAAGAATAAACAGAAGTTTGAGTCATCTGTACAGGACTGCCTGCATAAAACTCACAAATAAAAACAGTATTACTACAATTCTTTGTGGCTTTATTTTTTTTTTTATTAGGAATAAATAAATCTGATAAAAATGAAATAGGTGATAAGCATGATATATTAGTCAAACTTTGCGAGAAATGACCTATATATAAAAGACTCTTATACCACAATAGAAATATAAATAGCACCTTACATGTATGCTCCCGTGCTCCCTCCCATACATTACCAGCTTTCCTCTTGCTCAGTCTCAGCATCAAGGATAGCAGAGGTTCTACCTCTGGTAGCTTGTGCCTTGCATCTTCACAGCTAAATGCAATAGACAACTTTGGTCTACAATTTTGGAGAATGCTCCTGTAAAGGCAGTTTTTGATATATCTAAAGAAAGGAGAAAATGTCCATTTTGTGTCTCACAAATTAATTTTTAAGGCCACGTAACTGTCTTTTCTTGTGTCTGTTTGCAACTTATGTTTCTAGAAGCTATTTATATACAGTGGTTTTCTTCATATCTCCTGTTAAATAACCAGTGCAATCTTCATAATCTGTTTAGTTTACCTTAAAGCCATATATGTTGTCTGTTCTGAAGGCATTAACTTGAACCTATTCATTATGCGCCTCATATCTGAGTTTAAAAAGTCCTCCTAATCTCACATAGTACTTTTTAAATGTTAATTCTTTGTTGTATATGATTAATCTGTCAAATTCTGGTATCTGAACATCAATAATACAATGCAAGCTTTTAGAACACGTTCTGCTTACTGTCAGGCTTACCTAATAGAATAACAAATGAGATCCTCTTTTTTCCTTTTTTTTTTTTTTTAAACAGACAGATGCTTTCTATAAGAAACAAAAATAACTGGAAAACATTTAAGGACTGCAACTACTTCCAGCCTATAAAAGTACAGGATATTCTAGAGAGTATTAAGGCCCTGATAGCTATCAATAAATGTTATCAGTAAGCATTTGAATAAACACAGCCTCTTCATTTACAATTTTATAAGGAGTAACTGTGCAAGTAATTGCCAGGAAAAAGCAGAATAGCAAAAGACTTGAGAGGTTTACTCAGTTAAACAACAAAAAGCTCTCTGGACATCTTACAGCAGAAGCATAAAAGGCATTTTATTTGTATATGATTTTTGCATAACTTCTTTTGGGAATTTGGATATTATTTGTTAAATTTACATATCCAACAAGGAAGAACTATGAGTATTTCCCTTCAAAAACAGGTTAATCAGATTATAAATACTGCAGATGTAGATCAGTGTCATTCAGCCACACGAGCCTCACAACTGTATGTATTATAAAAGGCAAAATAAAGACATTCCATCACCATATTCAGAAGTCACACCATGACCTATTAATTTTGACAGTCCGCTGTAGAAGAAGTTACAGCACTAATTAAAAGAAGTAACAACTAATTGATAGACTGATAGCAGCTGTTGAGAACTTTTAACCACATAAAATTATTATCTAATGTGAGTAGCAAAGGGCACGTGCTAGCAGAGCTAGCTTTTATAACTGTTCAGTCTAATCCACAAAGTTTAAAGGCATATTCTAGCCATGGTTTCCTTTATTTAAGGTCTAGCAGCATCGAAGCAGGGTTCTCCAAGTAAGATTTCCACAAGTTAGAAAACCGGGCCATTGTAGCTCCATCAATGATACGGTGATCAGCTGACCAACTCACATTCATTATCTGTGCTTTAAATACTTCACCTTTTCCATTAAAGCGAGGGAGAACCTAAAAATCAGAGGAAGGAAAAAAAGAGAAATATTAAACACTTTCAATAATAAATCTGTATTTTTTACTGTTCATTTGTTAATCTACATTTAAACATTTTGCTAAATTAGACAGACAGCAGTAATGCCATTCAAAAAACCAAAGTCCTTCCCATTATTGTTCGTGTTGTGGATTAGAATATATTGCAAACCTACATAATAAACAGCCATATCCTGTTTCCACCATCGTGGAAATACTGACGTAGTGAAAACCTTTCTTGACTCAAAAGTTTCTTCCTAAATAGTTTATTGCACTGTTAGTGCTCAAAGTGATGGTTTCCTTAAAGCACCCCCTAACCAAAAGGCTCATAGGAAGAACACAGAAAAAGTATTTTAAATCAATACTAATTTTATTTCCAGCATTGATCTCAAATGCCTATATTAAAGAGTTAAAGCCTGAAATTCAGAAAACATGAAACTGCCTTCACCGTACGGAGTTCTGTATGGATTCAGCTATGCGGCTCATGATATCAGAATACTTTTATAGCCTCAAGTTCTCTCCTTAATGACAGCAAAAACGCTATCAGCATGTTGCAAAACTTGTAAAAATATATTTACATTGTTTCTTAGTAACTAGAAGGTTAAACATAAATGTGAGTGAAATATAACAGGATTCTAGAAAACAAATCTGAACCTTTGGCAGAAGAGACTTCTATTTAAGCATTTGGTGTCTCTGCACAGTCATCTAAAAACATCACAAAACTTTTCAATCACAAGTTATGAAGTTTCTGTAATGTAAAGAGGAAATATGTTTATATAAGAAAAACAAACCATAATTACAGATGACCTTAGTTAGCTAAACACCCACGTCACTGAGATAAAGTTAATATACCTGTATCTTTCCAAGCGCTCCAATGGCTACTTCAGGAGGTAGTATCACTGGTTTGGCATAAGTGCCACCAATCTAGAAAAGAAAAAGCTGAGAGTTTTAGTTAAAAAATCATATTTTTTTTAAAGCAGATTGCTTCTTGCATTAATTGCTACAGGTTTTGTTCATTGCATATTAAACTTTACTTTCAGTTTTCAGATGTAAGTTCTCATTTTTCCTGTACTTACTGTGCCAATATTTGAAAGGGTGAATGTTCCCCCAGTGAGGTCATTTGTTCCCAGTTGGCCAGCAGAGCCCAAGGACTGTAGGCGATTTAATTCAGAAGCAATCTCAAACACACTACAGACTTGAACATTTTTCACATTTGGGACAATTAAACCTTGCTCTGTGTCCATAGCAACTCCAATGTTGTGCGAAGCCTGCAAGAAATTTCATTAACCAGTTTCATTAACGTAAGCAGTCAACATAAAATGTATTTTACATTTAAAAAGCACTTGAATAATGTTCTCTTTATATATCTTCTCAACATAGAAAGTGCTGTCTGTAATAAGCAACTCCTCTAGACAACTTTGAGGGGAGAAGGGGATGTAAATTTTTAAATATTAGCTTTCCACATCTGCAAAATGCAAATTAATTTTGGTAGTTTCATATGCAGTGAATACAAAATCCTGAAATCTATTTCACACTGAATATATTTGACTTTAGGATGATTATAGGGGTAACAAAACATGACTAGCAGATTTTAAAGAGAATACTAAAATTAAAAAAAAAAGTAAACTGAGTTGCCCTTCATTTGCTAGAAGGAATGTATATGGATTCATCTGAGAGATATTGATAAAACAGCACAAAAGGAGTTTGTACTGCAAGGGGTATGTACACATCACTTAAGAAAATAGATGCTTGCTGCACAGAAGTATCAATTCAGCACCTTGTATGAAAATTAAATATCATTTATCAAAACTGAGTTTAAAATGTGACTAATACATAAGGGTTGAGCATTGGAACAGTGGAAACACTGTGCCATTACTAAAAACGTAATGTATTAGATTTTAAATGTTCTCATTTTAAATGCTTGGCCCATCTTCAGATTAAAAATAGGAAATCACTATATTAATATGCATTTTTGAGGCAAGCCTGAAAAACAAAGCAACTCTGACTAAAAAACCTACTGAAATAAGATCAACTATAAATCAAATCCAGTCTCAGAATCTGGACACACAAATTATTTTCCAGCACAATACCATAATTTTGGTTCTTAAAATTCTGAAAAGCCCTTGTTAGCTGTTAGTTTAGGTTTCCTGCTCACAACTTTTATCGGTAGTTTACAAACCTTATATGTGACATTTTGACAGCTTTCATCCAAAGAAGCATTAAGAATGGGATACTGCAATAATCCCAGAGAGGCTGCCTGTAAACAGAAATTTAAAAAAAAAAAAAAAAAAAGATAGATTTTTATATTTTATAACCAGAAAGCTGCATAGAAAGGAAGGAATGGTGGGAGACAATTTAAATTAATAAGAGTATGGATTTCCTCAATACAATCAAATTCGGCTTGACTCTCCTAAATTTGCCTGTTGATATTCTGTCATTATTAGGATAGCAGAAGAAAAAGATAACTTACAAAACCCAAATATACATCAGACAGACATATACAAAGTGATAAACCCTTTCGCAAGTATAAGTGAAGTTGAATCTTCATTTGTTATTTCCGTTCCACAATTCAAAATCAAATATCCCAAGACAAAAGTTATGAGATTCAGTAGCAATGTCATTCTCAGCTCTCCACTTAGATGACAATTATTTCAAGGAAGTAATAGTAATTCCCCCTAAAGAGAGTGAGCAGTGTGAGTGCTTACTTAGCACTTTAATTGAAATAGCATTACCAGAAGTTTCAGACTAAGCTATACATTCAATGCATAGCTTAGGCAGTGCATCAGCCTTCATTGATGCCAACAGTTGGAAATGGAACCATGGCAACTAAATGAGAGCAAGTGCCTGGTCTTCTGAACAACAGAAGAGACATACTCATTCACCTGAACAACAAAAGAGACATACCAATTCACCCAATGGATTCATTACCAACAAAAATACTATAATAACAACAATAATAATGATGATGCATTTCACGTGAGGCTCATTTTAATGGAGTTAATAAAAAATACTGACAATTTCCAAAATTTCTTTTGTGTAATCATAGAATCGTTATGGCTAGAAAAGACCTTTAAGATCATCAAGTCCAACAGTTAGATAACTCTACTGGCCCCACTTCTAAACCATGTCCCTGAGTACCATATCTTGATAGCTTTTAAACACATCCAAGGATGGCGATTCAACCACTTCCCTGGGCAACCTGTTCCAGTCTTTGATAACCTTTTAGTGTAGAAGTTTTTCCTAATGTCTAACCTAAATCTCCCCTGATGCAACTTGATGCCATTTCCTCTTGTCCTATCAGTTGTAACTGGTGAGAAGAGACCAACGCCCACCTCTCTACAACCTCCTTTCAGGTAGTTGTAGAGAGCGATAAGGTCTCCCCTCAGCCTCCTCTTCTTCATACTAAACAACCCCAAGTCCCTCCACCGTTCCTCATAAGACTAATTCTCAAGACCCTTCACCAGCTTCGTTGCCCTTCTCTGGACCCTCCCCAGCACCTCAATTCAAACACTCAGTGATGCTTACCCCCATAACGAATAATGCTTTATCTGCTCTATGTTTCACCATTAATATTTCAAAATTTTTCCATTATATATAATATTGTAGTTAGGGTTATATAATAACACTAACTACAATTCCAACAGTAAATTCATAAGTGGTGTAATAAACAAGAAAAGCTGAGACTTTTCTTGTGACCTGTAATTACTCAGATGATAGAGAGGTGCTCCAAACTTACAACAATCATTAATCAGATTTTGGCAAAATCTGCATAAGTACTCCACACAGTGCTCTGCTGCACGTCTCACCTTTATGAAGAAAGGCATAAAGGAAAGCTTAACTCCACGAATTTGTGCTAGAGGTTTCAGCTCTTCTCGCAGCTGAACAAGCTGAGTCAAATCAATCTCATCACAATAACCAAAGTGGGGTATCTTCAGGGCTGCACTCATAGTCTTTACCATTGCCTTGTGAAAACCTGGAAAATATTCACCGACTTCTTAAACCAACAAAATGAGCTTCTGGAAAGTTATGGTGAAATTTCAATTATTTGTTTCCATTAATAAAATTACACAACTTAAAAAACAAACCAAAACAAAACCCAACCACAACAAAAAAAGGACAGGGTAAAAATCACTTTAGGATCAACAGTTATTCAGCACATGCAACTCAGTTTTTATGATTTTAATATCTCAGATTATACTACTGCATCTCTCCCCTATGTATGTATGTATTTGAAATGACAACACAGTAATCTGCACTACTCTTTCCAGCCTCTCGAAATAAACATTGCTTGAAAGGCGAGCAAAAACCTTTTACCTTCCTCTTTTAATGTGCTTTTTCTTACCTTAGTGTCTTTTGTTCCACTCTTCTCCAAAAGAAGTGTGAATGCTGAAGTACACTATTATTAAGCACTGATAAACCCTTAAGTTCACTGCACTTTGCCACTAATTGCATACTGCGACAAATGCACGTGTTTCAGAATCCCTACCTGTTTCAGCACACATTTGAAGAAACATGGATTAAAAATGAGCAAGCGCAACTTGCAGCCCAACTCCATCCAATCAAAACATGAACAATTATTTCACAAAATAATATTTTCATGCAACACCTTCTTACAGAGTATGTTTTCCTATTGCTCACTTGCATGACAATGACATGAAACACACTCCCATCAAAAGGGATCAACTGTTCACTGAGTAACATTTACTAGTAGTCTATTGTGAATGTGGTCTCAAGTTTTTATATTTTATGATTTACCTGTTATAGGTTCTGTTTTATCTTTTCCTGAAAACACAATAGGTCTGGAAACAGGTACAGGAATTTTTCGTGCTTTGTCCTTTGGAGCAGCTGGCACAGTCTCTGATTTTGGCAAAGGTGGAATAATTTCAGCCTTCGGTGATGGAGGTAAAATAGCTCCTGTTTGTTTGGCCAAGTAATTGAGTATGTCTTCTTTAAGAATTCTGTTATCTTTCCCTGTTCCAACAACTTCACTCAATTTAATCTGAAAAGTACATAATACACTATGACACTTTTGTTTTACAGCGATATGAAAATATCCTTTATTGTGAGCTATGGTTAAAAATTATTCCAGTTACTGATCTAACATACCTACAGTTTTCTTTCCCTTTTTATGATTTATTAGGTGCTCAACATTTTTCAAATCACACAGAAGGCCCACTAGGTGTCTAACTGCATACTTTAAGGAGAAGCTATGAATACTACTTACCTCTTAATTGCCCCACAGGATCAATAGTGAAATATTAATTTGATGAAAGCTATTTGTCACTTAATTTTCTCTACTTATTATTTTTCTCCTAAAAATGCACCACAAGCTTTCAAAACCAACGGTATATTCACAGATTCACAGGAAAGAAGAATTAGAAAAGTGCTTAAAAGATGACCTAGTAATCCCCTGCTCTAATACAAATCTGAAAAACAGAACAAGGTTGCTAAAGCTGATATTCCATTTTACCCTTATCCTTCCTTTGTCCCAGGAATCTATTCTGATACCTTATTATTTTTATTCTAAAAAGGTTTTCTTAATCTCCACCCTAAAGCATCCTACCTGCATTTTAAGCCCAGTAATTATTTTCCTATGTACTCTGATCATTAGAAAACAGAGAAATCTTCATCTTTACAACACTTTTTACATATTTGAAATGTATTTGAAAACAAGTAATTTCTTACTGCACTTTCCTCTAGATCAATGTTCTCCTAGTCAGTCAAACAGCTATACAAAAGATGGATAAAATGCAGCAGGATCTGATTCAGCAAACTTACATTGTTCTCCATGGCCAGACGACGAACTGCAGGGGTTGCTAATGTTTTGTGACCTTTTATCTCTTGGTGAGTGTGCTCTTCATGAGACATAGGAGGTGTTTCAACAACATCTTCTTCTGGGGCAACACCTGTAAAAAAGAAAAAAAAACAACTTTACTACATTATAAACATTTATTAAATTCCAATCTCAGCCATTCTGTGATTCTGTGACAGCTGAAGTTTTTAAACATTTACTTTGAGCTACTGTGGATGTGAACATAACATAAGCTAAATTTTCAAGAAGAAACATCTGTTGTCTTAGATTTTAAATCCTAATGAAATATCACAGCTTTTTTTTTCTACTTAATTTTCTTGACTTTACAAAGGGAAAAAGAAATTCAGTTTTATGATTTTCAGGAGGAAAAAGTACACTCATCTGTCACTGATGGTTTTATGACAACAAACATAAAATACACAAGACCAAAAAAAAGGCTTATAATACCTTTTGAAGCATCAATTTCAATGTCCACTAACGGTTTTCCAACATAAGCAATGTCATCTACGTTGTAATGAAGTTTTCTAATGATGCCATCATAACGACTAGTAATAGTAACGGAAGCTTTATCACTTTGTACTTCACAGATGCTATCAAACTGAGACACGCTATCACCTTCTTTTATATACCTAAGAGAAAATATACAGGCTAGTATAAAACATATTAAGTGTAAAAATCTATGCAGTGTATTCTTTTGATTAGTTCAGTTATGTACATCCCCACAACATGAAAATGCATTCCAGATAAGAAGACAAATTCTACACAATGGATACATTTGCTATATACCTTTTACCTGACTGCTCCAGAACCCTTCGTTGTGTGAAATAATACAATGATTTAGAATATGTTCACACATATATTTTTACCATTACTTTAGCAAAGCAGAGTTTTCTTGACAGATTATAAGCCTTCTAAAACTAAGAATGAGCCCAACTTAGTCCAAACCTCAGGAAATTCTTAGTTTCAAATGGCCAGGATCAGTATATGAACAGTTTCAGAAAAGAAACTGGAAGTGGAAAACACTGTCTTCTACGCTAAAAGAAGTACTTTCACCTATTTGTACAAAGAACAAGGCGTTTCAACACTGCCTTCATTCACTGTACAGTTTGATTAATCCATTCAGCACTGGTTTTTTACAAACAATTTAACTGTTCAAATCTTTTACTAAAGTCAATAGAGAAGGATAGAATCATGTGGATTCTCCAGACTAGTCATTTGTTTCTGAAGTTCAACCTAAGTAAGTATAATGAAAGACACTCTAAAAACATTAATCACTGAAGGAAAGCCTACATACAGGTGCAGTTAGGGCATGCCATTCCTTCCACCTGTTCCACTCCCAAATAAACCAGACTGCAAATAAACAAAATGTAAAGCTCAGTATATATAAAAGTTTAAAATGTGGAAAATGAAACTTGAAAAACTTCACTAGTAACCCAGAAAACATATTCTCAGATAAATAATTGGTAATACAGCTGTTAAACTACTTAATGATTTCTTAGTACATTTCAAAGAAAGTAGAGCTTACCATTCTTTTACAGTCACCTCCGTAATCCCTTCTCCAATGTCAGAAAGCTTAAACTGGACAATTTGGCCACATGAAACTTAAAACAGACAATAAGGAAATACAGCATGTTTAATACCAAATACAAGATATCAGACAGAAAAATCTGAATGCATTAAAAATAGTCTACACACCAGTCATATACAAACCGCTAACATAACACTCATAAAATAGCAAAATAAAAGTAAATTATTTTATTATGAAAAAGATTACCAGCAGATGTTCTGAATAATCGCTGTTGATGACTATACTTGAGGGCAGATTTGTCAAACACGCACACATATTTTGATTTTATAAAGTGAATGCCGCTGCACGATCTAACACGGTGAATGCAAACCTGGGGGAGAAAAGTCTCAAGTGTTAATATAATGGACCGAGGAATGTAGAGCTCATTTAACATTCTTGATGCAACAGTAATGCTAAAATAGTTTAATTCTAGTTTTTATAACAGAAGGTCTTACGGAAACACAATTATACCGAATACATACTAAATGTACAATAACCATTAAATTAGCATAAGCTTTGCCAGGTCTTTAACTTCTTTCACTAACACAACACATGGGGAGATCAAAGCCACAATAACATAACCAATTAACAAAAATCATGACAAGATCTGGTAAGAGATTCATACTTGCTATTGTTTCTCTAAGCAATTAGTTTAATCAGGACACGCACATAAAAAACATACATAATATCAACTATATCAGCCATCCGAAATATTCTTGTCCAGAATGGATGCTGGAAGGGTCCCCTAGACTGCAGGAAAGATCAGCATATTTTTCTTTGTCAGTTCGTATTCCAATCAAAGGTTGATCTGAAGTACTAATTGGAAACGAAATTCACACCAGAGGGCACAGGCAGTTGCCCTTTTATTTCTGTTAATATATAGGAGGCAATCATCTTCAAGTAAATATCATTTCACATCAACTTTAATGACATTTTTTAAGAACTGGCTGTGAGATGGTTTTCTTTCAGGGTTACAATTATAAGTATCCAGAAATCAACTTAAAGGGTCAAGGGAATTTTCTGAAAGGTTCTTTAGACAAAACCTTATGCTTTAAAGCATCATGTAATCAGTCATGATTTTGGTCAAAAGCAAAGCCAGTAGCACTTGCATTGACATAAACAGGCATTTTATCATTAATCTCAACAGAAGTTAGTTCAGACCCTTTCTTATTTAGTAAGATTTCTTAAATCTAATGTAATTCTGGTGTTATGTTGTCTTAGAGTGCTGTAAAATTAATAAAAATAACAATTTATCTGTAGATACTATCTCTAATTAATTTAGAGATACGAAAAAAATTCAGGTGCTACAATGTACCTCAAGTAGCTCAAAACTGTAAAATTTAGAAATTATCTTCTTAGAGGAGCCAGAAAACAGCACACCTGCATGGGAAAGTTCATTTTAACTTATTTTTTTTAAAATCCTTTCAATAATTACAGAGCATATGAAACTTCCTGATTGCCCTCCCCACCCCCCAAACTGTTCAACTGTTTTATTTTATATTACACTTTAAAAAAGTAGACTATTCAGAAAACTGTACAATTCTGAACTGAAAATGTACACATTTTCTGTATTATTTAATCTATCATTGGAAGTTATATTTAATATCACCTTTCTTTTAGGAACAAATATTTATACAGTACAATCTACCATAAAGGATACAACAAAGTTACATCGAGTTACTTTTCAGCTGCCTGCTATTAAGATTGTATCTACTGATCTAAAATAAATATTTTTTTAATTCCTATAATGAGCAAACTTTTAATCCTTTTCATTAGTCCTCCAATTTTTCCTGTTAAAAAAATCAGGTTGAATGGTAATTTTAAGCTATGACAAATCTTATTTTATGAACACATTTAAAATTCTCATTCAATTACAAAACTGGTATATAACGTACATCTTCACAAGCCTATTTTCTCCTATTTTTAATTCTGGTTTTCTTCCCACTTGAGTCCACGGTTACATTTTTTGTCTAACAATATCTTTTTGTCCCAAACTTACAATAAAACTCTTTTCTCTTTATATGACCCTACATGGAAAACATTTAATATTTACCTGTGAAGATGATCACAAGGAGCACATCAAATCTCTGAACTATTTCTAAATGTGAAGTTTCATAATGCTTTCCATGTGTTTTTAACATTTGGTAACCAATGCAGGTAGTGAATTAGTAATGTCACTGCCAAAAAAACAGACTGATTTTGTTACAGAAGATTTTCAATGCTGTTTCAAATTATATTTGCAGGAATAATTCAACACTACTGAATTTTTTTTTAAATGGAAGATTTTTGGTTTGCAGTTTTGCACATTCTCTACTAAAAACTTTGGGTGCTACTATGTTAAAGCAATAATACACTACCCAATCTCTTCATAGAACAGTGTTCCTTTCTAACAACGTGAAAAATTAAAATCCATTAAATAAGGAGGCTGTGCTTATTAATTTCAGTATTTAATCGCCATAATACTATTTTCTGTGCAATGCCAAATAAGAAAATAACAAAAGCATATAAAAGATAAAATTAGTTCTAATATCCATAGCACACCCATCTTTGTATCTTGATGTCTGGAGAAATATAGTAATAAAAAAACCCAATAAGCACAGTACTAGCTGTTACGTAGTAATAAAAAAAAAAACCAAAAAGCAGAGTACTAGCTGTTACGTTTATGTCAGCACTATTGCGCTATATGACAATTGAAAGGCAATAATGCCACAGTATGATAACACCTTTCCTATGCAAGACCTCAGAGTGTGGAGTTACTGTGGGGAGAAGAGACTGAGGACTCACACCAATCTCTCACTGAGGACACATCAGCCAGATACCTGATTGACTAAGACTTGTGGTTTGAACCAAGACAATATGGGAGCTGTATGCTACTTGGGGGGGAGCTGTTCTGCCCCCATTCAGTTTGGTTTGGGTTGTTTCCTTAAAAAGAAGCCCATTGTGCCTTTCTAAATCACCACTGATCCTAAAACTACTGCTGGCCACCGAACAAAATGTTTTTAATGCAGCCTACAGGCAACCAACTACCTGATACAGTAACACTGAATTTCAAAGTCAAATTGAATAGTTTGTGCTCAAAGGCAATGACTTCACATTAACGGATACTCCTCCATAAACTCTTTTGACTTGCTGTCCCGTTGAGTCATTTTACATTTACTTACATTGGTTTAGTACACAGGTAACTATATACTTAGAGATACAGAATATGTATGCAAAACAAATTCAATGTCCTTGGTAGCATGTTTCAGTCACACACTATTCCTCACCCAAATAACTGGCACCATGTCCTAGCCTCCAGGTAACTGTTATTTCCCTACCACTTAACACAAAGACCCCCAAGCTCCTTTCTTTTCTTCTTCACAACTTACAGCCCCCATGGACAACCACCATCGCTTTGTCCTTCTTCCCCCTAGTAGCCAAAGTGTTTGCAAAAGCATTGAGAATATTAAAATAAAGCTCTTTAATATTATAATAACCATATTATTTCTTGGATCTTGTCACTGTTTCACAGTAGATGGTCACAAGAAGAATTAGTATCTAGCAAAATTTAAAATGTGCTTGCAGGAAACACACACTATAAATAGCCAATTCTATAGTTCAGCATGCACATAGATAAGATGAACATTTTCATCTTATCAGACTCTCCCCGTGGATTTAAGAGTAGATGGTTTAGTTAGAAAGAAAACTAAAAACAAGTTGCTATTTTCAACATTCTTAATTAGTAAAATGACTTATATGTAGCCTAAAACTAGCCAATTACAAAAGTATCGCTGAAAAAATTCCTACTACCATGCTTTCAAAATACAGTATGAATTATTATTAAGATCAAAAAATAATAATAGAAACTAGAACTGATGCTTAATTTTGCTTTCATTTGGATTATCTTACAAAAATATGTTTCTTTTTCTGACATTCCATAAGACAGCAGTGACAACTGGAAACCAACACTCTTCCCTACAGCAGTAAGACTATAACACAAGAAGGCAGAAGAAAGCATGAAGTAAGTCTTAATGATGGTATACGCTTGTAAGATTATAAATGCCCTAAAAGGCAATCAAGTTGATTCACTTCTTTAAGTATGGTAAGGTATCTCAACTACTTAATTTACAAATCCCGAGTCTCCTGGGATTCAAAGAAATAGGTTTCCCCTTTCTGTGTGTGTAACTACACCGTCTCCGTGCAGACAGAGCACGCAAAGGGGGTGATGCAGGGGCGGAGGAGCGGCGATAGCAGTGTAACGTATAGGCAATGCCATGAATCAGATGACTACGAAGTAGCAGAGAAGGATGCCAGTGACTTAGTACAGGAGGCACACGTTTCTTCCTCAGGAAAGATGGGCAACGGGGAAGACATTCAGGGGGCGGTAGCGTGGGGCGGAGTAAGAGTTGCGGGGGTCCCTGGGGAGCGAGGACTCCCCTGACCCCTCGGGGAGCAGCGGGCGGGCTCGGGGGCACCGCGGCAGCCCGGGTCGCGCGTGGCCGGGCGCTGCCGGCTGACTGGCCGCGGGGGACGCGGTCACCTGTGTCGCCGCACCGTGGGGCAGCGGCGGGGCGGGCTGTGGCGCTGCCCGCCCGCAGGCGCGGCTGAGGCGGCCGGGCTGAGGCTGAGGGGAGGCGGGGAGGGTAGCTCGGGCACTGCCCGCCCGCCGGCGCGGGGGAGGCGGAGGCCGGGAAGGGCTGAGGGGAGGCGGCAAGTCCGCGGGCGTGTCGTGTTTGCTCCGAGGGTCTGCCGCCCGGTCCTCGCTCGCTCCTGGCGGGGAGGAAGCGACAGGGCTTCAAGATGCCGCCATCACCGCCGCCGAGGCGATGATGCCGCGCGTCGTGCACCCCCTCACCGGCCAATCGGGCGCACCACCACCCGCAGGGTCCCCTGCTCCCCTTACCAGGCGCCCCGCCGTTCGGCAGCTGCTCCTCAGAGCGGTCACGGCCGCCATCTTACTCCGGGAAGAGGCAGCCCCCGCGCCCCGCACACCTCCCACCCAGCAGCCAACCGGAGGGCAGCCACGCCAACCGCAGCCAACCAGGCGGCGGGCGGCCACCCTGGGCCCGGGCCAGGGAGGGCGGCGGCGGAGGGGGCCGGGAGCGCGGGGCGGTCGACGGAGGGGAGCCGGCTGGTGCCGGCCGCCGCCCGGGGAGCGCAGGCGGCGCCTCGAGAGCCGTCAGACGCCCACGGGAAGTAACGGGAGGGCGTCACCTGTCCCGAGCGCCTCACGGGGATTCCCGGCGCAGAGCCGCTGGCGGAGGGAGTGTTGGCGTCCTTTGGGCGAAGCGGAGCGAAGGGCAGCGCCACGGGCCCGGCCTTTCCTGGTACACCTGTAATAAAGTCCTGAGCGTGACGGCCGGATCAACACGCGTATGTCTCTCTGCGCTCCTGTCAGCGATCTCGCTTCTGCGGAAAACTACTGGCTTGTAACCGTGATGGCAGGAGTCCGGCCGCTCCCCTCCGGCCTTCGGCGGCGGCACCGGGCGCCGCGGGGCAGAGCCGTGCCCGCGGGGCTGCCGTCCCAGCCGCCGCTTTGTCGCGGTCTGCCGCGTTTGTCACCGCTCCGGGCCGAGCGTGGCCCTTGCTCGGGACAGGGGAAAGGCGTTGCCTCCTCCGGGCCGTCAAGCCGCCGCAGCTCTGCCCTGTGCCGGGATGTGGCCGTTAACGCGGGGAGAAGGAAGCTCTCCCCGCCCGCTACGCGGCTGCCCGGGCACTGGGACCCGGCGGCTGCTCCTCACGCAGCGGAGCCGCCCCTGCCGGGGAGGTGACTCCGCTCTGCGCCTGCTCCAGCGCCGCCACCCGGCCTAAGCACCGGCACCGGCTGGTTGGGCCGCCGCCACCGGAGCGCATCTTGGGCGCGCTTCTGTCGCTGAGCGTTGGCGGCCCCGGTGGGCTGCTTCGCCGGGGGCTCGCCGTCTGCGGGGCCCCGCCGGGACCCCATCGGCGCGGCGCGGGTCTCTGCGAGAGACAGCTCCGCTCGCCGCCAGTCATGGACGGGGACAGGGTGGAGATAGACGGCGGCATCATGGAGGGGGTGAGCACCGGCGGCGGGCTGGCCTGGCGCTAACCTGGCCCGGGGCAGCGGTGACGGGCGGGCCGGTAGCGGCCGGCAGAGTGGGAAGTTCCGTAGCGCCTGACGAGCGCTGTTTCTCCGTGCAGGGCGGGCAGATCTTGCGAGTGTCCACGGCGCTGAGCTGCCTGCTGGGCCTGCCGCTGCGGGTGCGCCGGATCCGCGCCGGGAGGAGCCAGCCCGGCCTCAGGTAACGACCTCTTCCCGCCTCCCCGCGGCCGCTCGCCCGGGGGCTGTCCCGCGGCGCGGGGTCACGGTGCGGCGTGTGTGAGGCCCTCCCGGGCCGGGGGAGAAGCTGTGCAAACGCCTTGGCTTGCTTTTGCCTGAAAGGCTTACAAAGAACAAACCCCATGGATTCCCATTGCTTTAAGAGGGCCTTTTCATCAGAAAAGCCCGTCTGTGGCTCGCTCCGCTTAGCGCGGAGGAAAGCTGGGGTACGAAGGGGCCGCCCGGCGCGGGGGGGCTCGGAGCCCTTCGCCCTCTCCCCTCAGCGCCGTTCCCGCCCCCGGCCCCGGGCGGCTGCCGGGGCAGGCGAGGGCGCAGCCCCCGGTCGCCACCTGTCAGCGACCAACAGGCTTACAGAGCGGCTCCCAAATGTTTTCAAAGGTGCTAGGCAGACCGCACGGCACGCAACATGAAATTCAGCTGAGGTCATGCGATGCCTTAGCAAAACATGGTTCACCGAGTGTACAGCGTTAAGAACAGTTCGGGTTTTTCCTGTTTAAATTACTCAGAGGAATGGAAATGCAAGCACAGCAAGACGGATGCATGGC
The DNA here is from genome assembly GCA_008711295.1 of Anarhynchus alexandrinus. Taxonomy (NCBI): domain Eukaryota; kingdom Metazoa; phylum Chordata; class Aves; order Charadriiformes; family Charadriidae; genus Anarhynchus; species Anarhynchus alexandrinus. The sequence continues at coordinate 8,629,142 of VUYV01000002.1, forward strand.
AAACCCGTTAGCTCTCATGTGGCTTTGGCAGCCAGCTACTGGCTGGGCTCCAGTTCAGTATTGCCATTGTTACCCCATCTCGGTTTTGTCCAAACATTTATGACATTAGGACAAGCGACTGCTCCTGCATCTCGTCTGTCTGTCTGGGCCCATTCTAACGGAAAACACACCAGAATCCTGCAAATTTCAGAATAACCTGAATGCTGCTCCTTTGGCTTATGTGAACTCAGGAGAACTACTGTAGGAACCAGACCGAATTTCTGATTCTTGTTTGATCTGAAATTTGCAATTGTAGTATTTATTAGTTGGTGTTTAGTAGCTCTTCTAATGTAACATGAGTATGTAGTCTACCTGAAAGTATCTTTAACTTCGTGTTGTCACTCCAAGGCCTCAGCATCTGTCTGGATTGGAGATCATTCGGGATCTATGTGAAGGGAAGCTGGAAGGCGGAGAAATTGGCTCAACAGAAATAACCTTCACTCCTGGGAAGATCAAAGGTGGAACCCACATAGCAGATACAAAAACAGCAGGGTATGTCTTTGTATGTGGATAATGACTGACCAGTAACTGCTCTTAGCTGCTTTTGGTAACTTTAAAATTATGGTAACTTTAACATTATCACAAAAGAGCAGGGGAGAAAAAGCAACATTAATACCTGGGTAATGAGCCAAAATCTGTGCTGCCTGAGCCAGATACATGTGACCAAAGAACCTTTAGCGTAGGCAGGATATGTATGAATAAAGTACATGCAAGTGTAATAGTTTAAAATTGTAATTGATATGTAAGTTAACACTTGATTAATGTTAAGCAAAAACCAGCTGCCCATGTGTTTAAAACTTTATCCACTATTTTCTCACATTAGTACATTACATATCAGGTCAAACGCATCAAATTATATAAGTATCTGAAACCCGTGAAATATGGAACAATCTTCATCATATAATAAAGTAAATTTTGAGATTTTACTTATGCACGTAATGGTACAACATGGGACACTAGTCTTTTGGAAAGGGGAACATATTCTATCCACGATTCTTTGTGCCTATGTTTCTTCTATCCTGTGTTTCTGTGTTGGGTCACTTATTCTTGGAATCTGTTGCAAAACCGAGTAAATGGGTTAGCTATGGAAGGCTGGTGTGAACAGTTGTTTGGAAGCATAAGCTAGGTTAGGCATAAGTTAAAGTTTCCTTTAGTTTAAGAGAAATATTTTTCTGAGCTTCAATAGTGTTAACAACCAAGCTGATGCCTTATACTTAACACAGAAAGATTTGATCAAGCAACAATGCTGCAGAATTAGTAATTAAGCACAAGCAAAGAGAAACCGTATGGTTCACAAACATTTGAAAGCTATTTAAGAGAACAAAACCATGTTTTCTTCAGTTCAGTGGTGATTACTGTTTTCAGAATTCAAAATGATGTTTGAAACCCCTGTGAGGTAACTGTTTTGTTTTGCTGAACAAACTCACTTTTGGAAAATTTATTTTGGAAGTTTTTTATTATGTATGAAATGTGGAGAGATTCAATGATAGGGGAATCTTATCTCTAAAAGTGTATTTTTTTATGCCCCTGAATTTTCTTGTGTGGGATGCTGACCAGCTTCTAAGCAATTTTGTAGTTTTCTAAATATTTTGTTATTAAATAAGCATTAAAATGTTAAAATTGCTGCCTAAGCCTTTTCTGCTTTTATCATCTGCTAGCTAAACCTACAGTTCTCACAGTCCCATCAGTACACTAAGTAAGCTACATTACTTTTATTTCAAATAGGAATATTAAAGATGCAATTATTGTCAAACAAAAACTTTCATATTTAGGCTTTCTAAGGGCATGAAGTTTTAAATTATTATTTTTTAAGACTAATAAGTTTACTTTATAGATAGTGTTCAAAATCAAATATGTAAATGCTTTGGAAAGTAATTTGCCTTTGATATGTAATGATTCTATGGAATTCTGTGAATTATGACTGCACAACATTTGAGTGTCTTATAATTGCTTTTAGGAGTGTGTGTCTACTGATGCAGGTAGCAATGCCCTGTGTGCTGTTTGCTGCTTCCCCATCAGAACTTCGTTTAAAAGGTGGGACTAATGCTGAGATGGCTCCTCAGATAGACTACACAGTCATGGTAGGGAAAAATTTCTTTGGCTTGGTGCATCTTTCATGCATATATACACAATGTAACTACTGTACTTCTGTTGCTCTTACTGCAAGTTTTTTTTGTAATTATGGAATTGGGCATAGGCATATTACATGATTAGTATACTGTATGTAGAGAGCAACCAGTGTTTCATGGAATTGCCCGAAACAGCAACTAGTCTGTTTGCTTTCAATTACTAAAGAAAATTTCACTTAAAATATATTCTTTATTCTAGAAGTGCTGTGAATTGTTAAGAATTTATCTTCCTCTTTCCATAAGAAAATCATTTTACACTAAGTGTCATTCAGAATGAAGTATGAGGAATGTCAAATAAGCTGCATGGATGAGAGTGGCTATCTGTTGGGTTTTTTTATAATGTAACTGAAATTTTTATGTTGAACTCTTTTTTTTTTTTTGGAAGACTGCATAAAATACTAGGAAATTATAAATGCAAAATAGATTCACCCTATGTTTTTATGTATGCTTGTTTTTCAGGTTTTCAAGCCAATAGTTGAAAAGTTCAACTTCACATTTAATTGTGACATAAAAAAGAGGTGAGTTATGGAGACACGTGTCAGAAGCAGGCCTTCCTGAACTAGTGTGCAAGCACAGAAGCACACACACACAAGGTGCCCTGAATCAAGCTGAGGGATGAATTCATAATACATGAACAGCATTAGCTGCCCCTGTGTGTAGTGTCACCATATGATGAATGGGATACGGTTCTTTTCCTGTCTTTTTTTCATTGCTGAGTCTTCAGCTGCGGTTTAATGTTTTCCATGTGCTACCCCTGAGGGAAGCGCGTGCTGAACAGGCACTCCATTACTGAGCTTTTTCTGAGGTGCCAGTTGTGTTGGTGTTAGGTAGTTAATGAGATGAGTGTTATAAGGTTGTACTGTTAGAGAACATAATTCTATTCTAAAGATTTCTAAGGCACACATCAACAAAATTTGTATGTACAGTAATAGAACATTAAAATGTATAATAAAATGTATGCAGAGCCTTCTGGCTCTTTTCTTGCTTTCCTTGTGATCTTTGCATTTAGTTATACCTGATTACTGTTTCTAAATAGGGGCTACTATCCTCAGGGAGGTGGTGAAGTTGTAGTCCAGATGTCACCAGTCAAAGAGTTGAGCCCAATAAATTTAACAGAGCGTGGCACGGTGACAAAGATATATGGAAGAGCATTTGTTGCTGGAGCGCTGCCTATAAAAGTAAGTGCTGATAATAGCTCTGGTAGTATCCAACTTCATATATCTCTATAAAATTGCATGTAATCTGCTTAACGTATGACTACTGTTCCTGTATTCTGTGGTCTTTCACATACAAACTAAGTAGTGTTATTAAATGGTATCAATTATTCAGGCAGTAGAATAGAATCTTTGATGTTTCTAAAATGCATTTCTAGCATAGGAATATGGTAGCAGCTAAAACAGGAAATGAGAATGGTATCCTTGATATCCTTCATATGACTGTTTGAAAGTCTTTAGCATATATTGAGGGTATCTTATATCTGTTTTACATATTGTTAGATTATTGTAAATCTGAAATCATGGCCCTCATTCATAGATTTATGGGTGAACTATGGTGCACTGTAAAAGGCAGAAGTCAGACTACATCAAATTTTTCAACCATTGCTAAGGGTATTAGACAGAACAAGTTAAGGGTAGGTTTAGCCAAAGATAAAACAGAGAAATGTGCACCGTTGTACCCCCTTTTTTCCCTTATTCCTGTCCTGTCTGTGTTTACAGAGTGGTGGGATCTCCTCAAGGCTCCTTCTCACACATAGGCTAGGAATTAGTAGAGGAAGGAAGAGGAGAAACTGAGTTACTTTTTGAAGAGCTGTGAACTGCTGGTTTTGGTCTTAAAATCTCCAAACCCATGAATATTGACTATGATTGGCTCACAAGGATGGGATAAGCTTCATCTGCCCCCACCTGTCTGATTTAAAATTGTTATATCTTATAGAGTACATCCTGTACGTAATAACTAGGGGGAGGTTTACGATCTAATGTCTTGAGATAACCAACACTAAATCAAATCTTTCTCCCTATGAATGGAGAAAAGTTCTTGAATTTCTATTGAAGCTTCTACATATATCACTACAATTGTCATTTGTTCAGCATTTAATGTTACCTTAATTTTGTGGGAAAATTCTTAGAAGAGATGATGTTCAGTGCTTGCTTGTAGGGGTTTTATAACAATCTTTTGGTTTTCTAGTTGATAAAGTAGCCCCTTTATTCAGGGATCCAATGTAATAATTAGACTTATGAGAAAAAAGTATTACTATAGTTACAGAATTTAGTTAATGTTTTGTACCTCTTGCCTTGTTAGCTGGCAAAAGACATGTCAGCAGCAGCTGTGAGATGCATCAGAAAAGAAATCAGAGATCTTTACATTAACATTCAGCCTGTTCGAGAACCTGATGATCAAGCCTTTGGGACTGGAAGTGGAATAATGTAAGATGAGCCCAAACTTTCTATTGATACCGGTAACCTTGTTGGTTGATTAGCTAGATCTTGATTACATATCTGATAAATAAAGTGTAATGTGAGTGATTTTGTTCTTTGTATTGATTCTGGGGTTTTTTTGCTTAGTGTTGTTGCAGAGACTTCAACGGGTTGTTTGTTAGCTGGGTCATCACTAGGCAAGAGAGGTAAGAGTTGTATGAAGTATACCTCTTTCAAATTTAACTTAATGTACTGTTAACAAATATGAATCTGAAGTATAATTTGTTCAAAGATCTGATGCTTTGAGTGTTGCATTTTTAAATGGATGTTGTTTAGTCATAAAGGACAGTGGAAATAAGCAGATTTTAAACGTAGGAAATAGAATCTTATACTTCTAAGCTACTTCTGCCTAGTGACAAAAATTACAAAATTATTAAACTTACCTTTTATCAGAATGGATTGTTAAGGATCACTGAGTTGAAAATGCTTCTGGACTTTAAGAACATACAGTCTTGTGGTTTATCTGTGAAGTTTTTGTTCAGCACTGAATCTAGATTTGTATCTAGAGTAAAAGGAATAGACGTGATTTTGGTTTTAAATGGTTTGAATAAAATCTTTCTCTGACTGTAAGTGGGGCTACTTGCTTCCCACTGCTTAGGGAATATGAACTATATGTCATAAGATGGGAGGGTTTTTTTAAGCTGACATTTGAGGCAAGAGCATGAAAATAAGGTTTAAAAAGTTGATAATTTCATGATTTTTTTTTCCTTCTGTATTTTTAAAATGTTAAATAATAATTGGCAGCATCCTAATCTCCTGGATTTCTCTTTTAGGAAAAAATTCTGACAAGGTTGGCATTGAAGCAGCTGAGATACTGCTTAGGAATCTTAAACATGGTGGAACTGTGGATGATTCTCTGCAAGACCAAGTAAGGCTCCTGTATGGGTTTACACGAAGTTGAAGTAGCAAGAACATGCATGTATGTATTACTTGTAAAGAATATAAATTTGAACAGGGAAAGAATGAGATGTAGATTTCAAAGTTGGACTGTATCTCCACAGGTAGGCATGGCTTTACATAATTAGTTTATAATTAGAAGTTTTAGGAGGTTTCTGGGTGTGATTACATCACTAGGATTAGCAAATTACATACAGTTCTTAGGAACCACAGATGCTCCTGGCTTTGCATCAACACTCTTAAATTTTCCCTTCCCGCAAATCTTGGTAGGTATGGAAGGAAGAGGTAGGAATTTGCTTCTGTTTGGCACTCCATGTAGTGGAGTAAAAATAACTCCCTCGTTACATATTAAGAATACTAAGGTTGTCTTGCTCACCTAATTTCATTTGAGAATTAAGACCTCCCACCATCCACTATCTTACTTTCAATAACGCAGCCTGATAAGAATCTTGGGCTGTTCTATGGAGGATGACATTACCTCTTAGCTGTAGACACCTGGCCACACATTACTATTATTATGTGGTATAAAAGGAAGTATTTAGGTCTTGGACTCATTCTTCTTTTTCCAAAGCATGCACAGTACAATTGGTGGAAACATGCCACAGCTAGATTCAGTGTGTATGGGAACTACTCAGAATTACACAATGCTTTACAGAGTATTTGTCATGGTGATGTTTGTAAGTCAAATCAGCTGTTTTAAGTATCTGTCTGGTGAATAGGTGATCAGAAAATGTTATAATTAAAAAACCCTTCCTGAGTTTTTCTCTCCATGCAAAAGTAATCTAGCAATCTGGAGTCTGACATGACTTTGGGGAATTGTGGGGCAGGAGCGTGAAGGAGACCAAAGTTAAGTGTAGTAACAGAAAATCACTCCCAAGCTCCACTATGAAAAAGTAGCAGCCCTTCTGTAATAGGCATTACAGTAGTAATTTCCAAGCTTTGTGAGCTTTGGATCACTCAACACTCAGCACCATGAACTTTTATGAAACTTGGCAGACCACATTTTTACACCTACAGACATTTTATGTTTTTCCTTCTTCTTTCTTTTTTTAATCAGTAAGTTCCTAGGATCTGTAGAGTTTCTTAATTACCTTTCCCTCCCTTTCAGCTGATCATTTTTATGGCGCTAGCAAAGGGGGTATCTAGAGTGAAAAGTGGACCAATTACGCTTCATACTCAAACAGCGATACACTTTGCAGAGCAGCTAACAAAGGTGAGTCCAAAACTTCAGGAAATTTTACCTGTCAGTTGTCATCCAGTAACTGGGAAGTGTGCAGTTTAGCAGGCATTGTGAACTGAACTTGATCACCGAGGACAAGCACTGACAAAATAATTGCTACGATATTTACATGGGAGTTTACCTGTAGAAAGTGAACGTGCTTTAGAGTTAAATGCTTTTAGAATGGTTAAATATTTTTACCACCTTTATTTAAATGTATTTTCATTAAATCAGTCAAAGCTATAATAAACACATGGCAATAAGATTATTGGACATCAGATATTGAACATTTAAACTTACGCGTGTTATAACTTAATTAGTCATATATTTCTAATCCTGTTTTAGGCCAAATTTACTGTGACAAAATCAGAAGAGCAAGATCCCAGTAAAGATACCTACATCATTGAGTGCCAAGGAATGGGGATGATAAACCCAAATTTATAGGGTTAAAAAGAACCCAAAACAAAAAAGCAGCAAATGGTCAAAGACAAAATTCAACATACCTCAGTGATGTACTGCACTACATTTCAATCGATGTATAATACACCTGTGAACAGGAGGAGCGTTCTGTCACATCTGAGTGATTTGACTTCAAGGATGATACAGAGTTTTTCCGCGGTGTGCTGAGAATCTGTGGTGTGAGAAGAGGAAACTTTTTTTTTCTTTTTTTTTTTTTACTATTAGCAAAATGAGTACAGGCAGGACAGCAAATAGAATACATTGTATGTATTTGAGAGGTTCAATCAGAAGCTTTGAAAATTCAGATTCACAAAAGTAGAAAATAACTGTTTCAGTTTTGAAAAAAAACTGATACGTTCTTTCCTCTTTAAAAAAATGTAAGTTTTATTCTTTGGGAACCTTTATGTTATGAGGTATATGGAATGAAGTGCACCATCAAATCTGTATCGCTGTTCTTCCTTAACCATTTTGCTTAAATTGTGCGTGAGGAAATAATAAAGCAATATCACTATATGAAAGCCTGGTATTTTATTTGCTGTTATCGCAGCAGGTTGTGTTAGTGGGAGATGGATACAAAGTCACTTTTCGGAAACATAATTTCTCTCCCTACAGAAAGAACACTCAATGCATAAAATAATATTTTAAATGTTCTCTTTTCATCTATTAAAAAAAAAAACCCAAAACCAAACTTCAGGCAAGCTAAAAAAATGTACCTCATTACATCCTAAACACAAAATATTAACTTTCATATGATTGGATTTTCTATCTACAGTTGTCCTTGTTAGCATACTAACTGGGACTACCTTTTCACCAAGATGATGTTTTTTCTTTTTAAAGGGAGTACTTAATTTCATCTGAGATTAGCTGTTGAACACACATACGTACACACAGATACATACATGTATGCACACAACATTGCATATACACACAGGTCTATTTAGGCATATAAAATGCAGTTGCGTTATCCCACATCTGCTGACTAAGTAGAGAAGACCTTCTGTCATTCTGGCCTTGATAGTGCTACAAAAGCTTTTTCTTAAGTGAAAGGAAGATAAAAGGAGAGAGAGGGCATAATTTGTTTTGTATATAAGGAGCTGAGTCACAGAGTTGGAATCACACAACCAAAACTATATAAATGCACTCTGGATGCTTGATTTGATTTCCAGGTTTTCCACAGCCCAGTGTTCAGCCCTTGCTTTAAGATCTTTTTTTTCTCAGTTGTGACTATTCAATCTAACAGCTAAAGATATAACTTGAAGTATGGATAATTATTAGGATAATTGCATTACTGTGTATTTCTAACACAACAAAAATCCTTTGCTGATATACAAAAACGTTCACCAACTATCTACTTGACAATATCTTTCTTCTTAGGGTTCTTCCCCTCTCCTCACCAAACACTAGTGCAAAAGAATGGGATGCTGTTAATGTCCGACCAAATAATAATTTTTCTCTAGCACTGGCAATGGTCTGAAGGGGGCAGCAGATACCCGCTGAAGTATGTTCGTAACACTGATACTTGATTGCCGTTGAAGAGCACCTCTCTGAATTACCAGTCTGTGCTGCTAATGATTTTCAATGGTTCTTTCTGGAAGAACTCAAAAATGTATTTTTCAAAAAACTTGAAAGAAAGCCCCCGAAGAGCTGTTGTCTGTGCTTAAGAAAACAAGCTCTTCTAAGCCACATTTGAATGGATCTTTACCTGTTTCCACAATTCAAAAAATGAATATACTTGACTAATTTTACTTCTAATGGAGAGATTCCTGCTGAAGGGATTGGCTGGGTGTAATTTAATTCAACCTCCTGATCAAAGCACCACTAACTTAAAAGTTATATCAGGTTGCTCAGGGCCTTGTCCAGTCAAGTTTTGAAAATTTTCAACGATGGAGGTTCTACAATTTTTCTGGGCAACGTGTTAACAGAGCTTAACCACTCCCAGAGCTAACATTTAATGTGAACAGGCAAAAGGGTCATGCTTTTCATTTGTTTAGTTTTTGTGAAGTTTATTTGTTTGTTTCTTAAGCTGAAGTACTGCTCCTTAAATGGAAGTTGCTTCCTGCTACAGGAAACATATTGGGAAGGTGAGCTTAACAGTATACCAGTTCTTCACTATTTCTTCAGCAGAAAACATGGCAGAAGAAAATAAGTTAATCAATTCTACCTTACTCAGAAGATTTCTGGTATGTGGGGAATCCTCAGGTTGCTCTGGCAGCTGAGAACAAGGAATCTTCAGTTATTATTATTCAAAGTAAGCCAACATTGTGTACATCTTTATAAATTACAATCCACCAAATAACCCTTTAGGGGTTTAAAACCCTTTAGGTTTTAAAATCTCTAGCGAGTGCCTTACACACTTGGCCTTCTTGCCCTATAATCACTGCTTCACTTAAGCAATCAAATAAGAATGACCCACTTTCTTGCCTAATAGATTTTGTGTGGACTGTAAGCATACTTAGATATTAATGCCTAGATGGTTTAAAGACCAGATAAATCAGCATAACTAGCTCCTGTCGTATGTAGAAAACCTTATTAATAAAAACACATCTATAAATCTGTTAGATTAGGCAGGCTTTTACATATTTGTGCACATATGCATATTGCGTTACGCATGAAAAGGAGGATAAGCTTCAGCATGATTTTGTATCTGCTCAAAGGCTGGCTGGAGTACCTTTTCACAGCTTTTTCATAGCTTTTCTTTGCTTCTGAAAAACTATGCCAATTTGCACACCTGAGACATTGTCTGCAGTGTTGCCACAATTCTTCCTACATTCACAAATGCCCAAGACTGTCTTGGAACAATTACAGCAAAAAAGAAGAACCAGCGAAACCTTGAGAGAACTAGCTCACGTTAGAATTCCTAGCTCTATCCAACTCTTCCTGAAATCAGGTCTGTCTAACTAAAAATTTCTTTTGGAAATAATTTTAAAATGTGCAGGCTTTGTTTCTAAGGAGAAGAGAAAAAAAAATAATCAACAAAACAGAGAAAAATTCAGCTGAACTAAACATTCCCATTGAAAAATTGAAATGCAATTCCTGTCTTCCAGACAGGCATGCAAAAGTGTATAAGTGCTCAGCCAACATACTTAACAAAGATTAACAAAACCCTGGTTACCAGAAAAAGTTTCTTCAACCTCCTCTTAGTAAATGTACAATAAATAGCAGTTCAGCAATACCAACAACTATGACTGCACCTTCCCACTCTCTGCAAGCCTGTTAAGAAGAGCAACTGGTCATTAATAATTGGCAGTCCTCGGTAGCATCCTTGCAGTCCCATCAAGTGTCCAGCCTTCTCTTGTGACATGACCACTGGGACCACCACTGCGTATATACTTGAACAAATTTTAACTGAGGTAATAAAATTCATAAAATTAATTTGGGACTACTAGTATCATTCATATTCTACCAAGTTGCTATTTTCCCTTTTCAACAGGGTTCCAAATCATAAAACTTAAATCCTCTGGGTTTACATTTACTTTCAATTCACTTAGATTTTAAATCTACAAGTCAAAACATGAGCTGCAGATCTTGTTACATCACACTCCTACATTGCACGTGACGTATGTGCTTAAGCTTAAGTTTTACAGCATAATTAATTCTTAAAGTGCAAATTAGTTACTGGTAGTTAGTGGTGTAACATTTCTTTTTTAAAACTTCCTGCCCCGTTTGAATATTAAATAATAATTACAGTGCATTACTTGAAGCTTTTTAACTTTCATTTATATCCATTTACAATCATATCATTTTTAGCAATAAGGTTGGATTAAGTCACTTGTGGGAATGTATTAAGCTTTTGTTCAGGAAGAGATGAGACATTGCTTGCACCTGCTCTACAAATATGCACTGGGTTTTCTTATGTTAATCAGGCACATTTGAATCTTATATAAAAACTTCAGTGTGGGTGTATAGATACAACTAAGATGCTTACACTTAATGCTGCTCAAACAAGTAGTGGCGATGACTCACAAATTCTATATACCAAGGAAATGGGATTAATCCTCTCAAACCGCATGTCCCTAGTGTACTTCCATGAAAGAGAGCTGTGTTTGGATGAGTGTGATGATGAGAGGAAGGCACTGCACTGAGATACGCAGGGACTGAAGTCTCAAGACAAATAATAAAGGCATTATATGCAGCCAGTTACAAAAAGTTCCCCCGGAAATACTGCATTGAACTCTGTTACTCTCAAAGATGGCACCTTTAAGCCCTTTCTCCTCTCATGCCCTTAAATTTACTTCAGCTGGTAACTGTTCCTCTTCTGAGCCTATGCATCTCATTCTGGTCACTAAAATATTAGTAAAACATTTACTCTTTTCTGGACCATATTGAGAATGCTGCATCCAGTTTTGGGTCCTTCCATGCAAGAAAGACACCAATGGTCAGCTTGGTCAGGGGCTGAAGCCCCATGAGGAGAGGCTGAGGGAAGGCGGCTTGCTCAGCCTGGGAAGGGGATGGGTTCGGGCACCTACCAGCAACCTGCCAGCGCCCCCGAGGTTATGGAGGAGACTGAGCCAGGCCCTTCATGCTGGTGCATGGCGGGAGGGCGAGAGGCAGTGGGGGTAAACTGAAACAAGCGATGCTCAGGCTGGACGAAGCCCTGACCAGCCTGGCCTGAGCTCATGGTGGACCCTGCATTGAGCAGGAGTTTGGACCAGAGCCCTCTGACAGTCACTTCCCCCATCAGTTATCCTATCATCCTGAATGCCCTGGCTGGCAACTACTGATATCTGAACACAGTGCAGAATAATTCTCTAAAATATTCCACCACAGGTTATTTATAACTGACATTGTTAAAATCAGCCACAGGTTGAATAAAACACGAGACCAAATAAAGGTACATATACTGAAAAAAAAAGCCAAATTAAATTCTTTGCAGTGGAAACAATGGAGAAGTTTTTTTAGAATTAGAGCTACATACTGTTGAATTAAAAACAAGTTAGTTCAAACACAGAGATTCAATCTGTTGGTGGTTGGAGAGAATAGGAAGTAATATCAGTATCCAAAAATTAAGTAAGATAGGTCAACTGGAAAGGGCTTCCCTAATATTTGCCTGCAGAAAAGTCTTTACAGACTGAGGTAAAGCAAGTGGGAACACAGTCCAGTGTAAACTTAGGCAGAACCAGAATTTTTCCTTTAATCCCAGATTTACTAGTACATTGAAGACTAAAGTTCAAGGCTTAGGAAACCTACTGATAAGTCCACTTAAAAGCTAAAAGCTCTTATGAAGTACGCACATGGAGGAGCTCACACTACGAGCTGTGTGATTTTGAGTTTTTGTACTACCCAACTGCCTCTTAGGTGTTTCACAGTCTCTCCTCTGCCCAGGAGGCTTTCTGCCCAATGCTTTCCAAACCCAACACCATAATCCTGTAATGATAGGATATCTGCGAAAACAAGGAACTCTGAATCTTTTTCTTCACATACAAGTATTTTAGGATTAAATTTTAGACAAATTTTCTGCCACACCACGCAAGTTTTCAAAGATCCATAAAAAGAACAATTTTCTTTAGCTTAGAAAACATCTAGAATTATTTCTCTCTCTCTCCTTCCAAATATATTTGTCTAGCCACTTAAGATTTCCATTACCAGATGAATGATTCCTGTGTAAAAAGACAATTTGTGAAAGGGTTTAATGATTTTTCCACATGGAAACCTCTGTATAAACAGAGAATTTTACACGCAATGCACTGTTCTAGTTTATACAACTCCAGCTGACCTGAAGTTTATGGAACTCTTGTAATCCAGGAATGTGCTGGTAGATTGTATGTTTTCTCAGCCATTAATGCTTGTAGCATCTGAACAAAGTCAGGCTTGTTTTAATCCCAGACTCCTTTCCTATACTGGTATTAAATTCCATTAAAAGAAAAAAAAAAAAAAAAAAGAAAAGTGGCGAATCAAGCATTCGCTTTTTATCAGAACAGGGTCTTATACAAAAAGGCTGTGCAGACTGAGACAAATTCCAGTATACTGTGTTTTAGGAACAGTGGTCAAAACTTTGCTGTTATAGTACAACCTCAAACCTTTGCTTATAATGTGATGAAACCATGAGTAAGGGAATTTACATTTGTATAACTGAAGATGGAATTTGGGCTATATGCATAAATGAAAAAGATTATCAGATTATAGCATTTGGCAAAGAGAGGAAGGGAGAGTAAGCAGTGAGTCTAAACAGCATTTCCATCACTTTTGTTCTACCATCATCCCCCCAAACTTAGCCACAAACTGCTCTGATTTTGAATCATACTTTGCTGTAATAGCTTGCTAGTGAGTACTCCACAGCAAACGAATTATTGTTGCTCACTTATCTTTCAGCTATGCAAATTTACCAACTATATTGCTTTTTACAAAAGTGAGTCCTCTTTTCCCCAGCCCCCCTTCCCAAGATTCCTTAGACTTCTCCTTTGTCCCTGATCAAGGACAAGTTAAAAGTCAGGTCCTCTATCAGTACCTTTTTGAGATGGGAGTGTAAAGAAAGATTCTTAATTTATAGCAATTAAATTCACAGAATATCCAAGTAAGTCAAAGAAGTTACTCTGAAGTAGCACTGGAAAGCACTGGCTCCAACTGAACGGGGAATATCAACATGTGCTGACAAATCTTAGATAGCTGCAGTGGGCTCGTCATCAGAAATGAGGATAAGCACATGGCCCCCTTATGTTTAAGTGATTTGGTGGTGCTGTATAAATATCTCTTATCAGAACAAGATTGCTAGCATTCTCTTCTATGTGGGAGAGTTCATTTTCATAATCAAATTATCAGATGTAAAACCGTAAAGGAAGACTCTGCAAGTTAAGCTGAACTGTATGAGCTCAAAATAGGACTTAAAAATTAATTACATTCCATAAAGCCCAGCAAATCTTGGGCCTTCTATCCATTCAAACCTTTCATCTTTTTATTACTCCCCACATCATAGCTCTGGACTTTAAGTTTCAGCTCCTCAGTTTTACCAGGGATTTTGCTACACATAATTAACTTCTCAGCTGAAACATTCTTAATAGTACCAATAAATGTTTTTTCTCTTTCCATTGCAAAATGTAGAAGTCTCTTGTCTCAAAAGCCTTTGAAAATAACTCCTAATTCGATATGTTTTCTTTCTCTGTTTTTCAGTGCTAAAAAGGGAACAATTTAAAAAAAAAAAATCAGTCTAAGCTGCTGCTTTTGCTGGAGGGCTAAGAAAAGACTGATGCAACAAATTGATGAAAACATTCAAGTGTGCTGATTTCCTTCACCTTATTAGTTACAACTGGAACAAAATTTTCAAACTTGACGGACTGCTGGAGCCAAATTTTAAAAGCAACTAACTGATTTATATCTTTCAATAGGACAGGGCCTGCTGCCAGGTAAAGAATACTTTAATACCTGTATGAAGTCTTATTTCCAGAAGTGGTTACTTGTGCTGCCACTGAAGTTTACAACTGTTGCAGTGCGCTCAGCTCCTCTGAAGCCAAGGATGTATTTAAGTTTTCTTCCCTTTTTTTTTTTTTCTTAAATCAGTTGTAAAACTTGCATAGCTGAAGAGAGATTTCATTAGTAATAATGAAATAGAATATTTAGAATGGGTTAATATAGTCCAAAAAGCCATATACTAAATAAAAATACATTCTATATTAACCCTTTGTACTTGCAGAAAGGAATTAAGGTAACTGAATGAATAATAACCACCATCAGAGAGAAAATGTTAATATGATGTTGAAGTAATTTTATTTTAACATATTTTGGTTAGTCAGCGCAAATAATTTTGAAACTGTGCTTTTAGATAGATTTGTTTCCTTCCGTCTTAGAAGATGGTGACCTCCAGGACCACAAGATTTATGTCCTCTGACTGCAAGCCAGATTCCTGTATCCTGTTTATTATTTAATATGTGCTCTGTGAAATAAGCACAATTCAAATACTTTGCCACTCAATCAAGAGTCAAGTCCAACCCCACATTTAGACAGAATTTAGATATGTGTTTTATCCAATGATTATTTAATGATCCCGGAACAGAACAAATGACAACCTCCGTGTGAATGCCCCAGCCACTCTGGTTATCAGGCAGGAGAAGAGGCGAGCCTCTCTCCCACAGCGAATTGGATAGCTAGTGATTGCTGCAATTTGGAGGGAAAACTATTTAAATCCTTTCTGGCTACGGAAGAAGTTAAACCTGGATCTCTTGCTTCCTGGATGATGCTTTCACTCGCACATTGTGAAAAGAAGGAAGCCCTACCACCTCTTGTCCTGTCTTTTAAATGATTCATGCTGTCTCTCTGATGAAAAGGTTGCTGATCTCTCACACTACGAGATCACAAATGGACGGAAAGACGTCCCTGCAGGAAGAACTGGGTTTCGAACATATACATGTACCGCTTAGTTCTTGGCAGCAATCACCAAGAATTTGGATGGTTCCCTGCTCCACTCCTCTTGGGCAGTGAGCCTGACAGGCAAACCCAGGCTCCCACTGTCCGGGAATTTGAGTCTCAGAGCCAGCCACCGCAATCTAACGATCTTTCCTTAAAGCTGCTTCTCCTACCACGTGACTGCATGAAACTCAAGTTTCCAGTAAGTCATAGGCAGGCTGTTTCCAGGAGCCACTACTCCCCTGGACACGTCAGTAGCATGGGTAAGATAAATAAGGGCAAAATTCAGCAGAAGAAATTAAGGAAATCCCAGCAAAACCTGCACAATTTCCCATATGAGTTCATGACATGTGACAAAATCTCTGACACTTAGCAAGCTTAAATTACACAGTCTCCACTTATCGATCCAAGCCATTCTTTTGCCTTCTTTCTCATTCTCTCTCCCCAGTCACTATGCACTTTTTTTGTATCACTGTCTGTAGCATATGAATCTGTGAAGAAGTGAAAAGCCAATGCCCATTTTCTGCACTGCAGAATACCAGTGTCTCCAGATTGCAGACTCAGTTGCAGGGGAACCAAGTACTTATGACAAATAAGATCAAGTTATAAAAACAAAAAAGTCTTTTTTGCTTCCTTTTCTGCTTCTATTTTTATTTTCTATGGTCTGCTTTCAAGTTAATTTCTTTCCTGCTTCGTGTGTGTTTCCTCACCTTCCTTCCAAATTTATATTTATTTCCCTTCTCCTCCCTCCTCTCACCTTCACATCTACTTACAGAAGCATTAAAATATCACAGTATTGTTAAACTACAGAATTAGAAGTACAGTCTGGCCCCAGCTAACCTTGGTCCTTGCAAAACCGTTTTACTTCCTGCAAACTGCAACAATTGGAGATGCAGAAAGCATTCAAGGACATCTCTGCAAGCCCCTCCTATGGTTTAACTGGACAGAGGCTCAGTTCCCATGAATGCAGCACTGGCCTCCGCTTGCAGAGACAGCTACAGTAAATGGTGGTTCATGATATCTTATGAAATAGAAGAAATACTGGAATATGGGATTCACCTCTTACAGAGTTTGGTTGAGGGTTTTTGCATCAAACAATTTGTTCTTTAAACCACGTGAAACTGAAGCAAATTATGCTCACATATATAACGCTGTAGCTGTGCTTGAGTCTATATTTAGTTCCAGCTGCACCCACAGAGCCTAGAGAGGTAGGACTTCCATGTGAACCTGCCTATCCCCGTGCCCGAGCCACTCCTCTTGGAGAGCCCTTGACGCAATCAGCTTAGACAAAGTGAGATTTAATGTTTAGGCAGCATGGATTACCTGGGAGTTCCAGCTCAAGCAAGCTAAAAAATAAAGTCTAGATGAACATGTAGTCAAACACCACTCTAGCAAAAATGGATCCCCATCATATATGTGGAGATTTGTGAAGCCTCGCAGTCCTTAGCAAAATAACAGTTATTGGCCCATGGACAACAGACATCTTTGAAAGAAGGATGTTTTTCTTTTAGTCCTCCTTGTTTAGGTGACAGAGTATTGTTCAGAGTATGACTAAGACTGCATCCAAACTGCTGGGAAGCTGTGGTGGAAATTTCACAAAATTACTTGCATGAGATTCCTGAGGTTTCCCAACATCATCCAGGAAAAGAACAAGACTGGCTTGTCTCACATAAATGTAAGACTGACATTCAATTAAACCGAGATATGCAAAATCCACAAAAAGCCCAGAAACAAAACAGATGAAAGAAAACTTGATCAAATTTTAGAAAAGTCTCTTTCCCAGCATTTTACTCCTACATATGCTTTATCTACCCTGCACTCAAACTACCACCATATGAGGAAGAGCGCTCTTCTGCCCCAGCGCCTTTCTCCTGGTAGTTACAAAGTGATTTACATGAATTAAGCTTCACTATATGCCTGTAAGATAAAACAGTGTAACAAGGCAAGGTACAGGACAGACGGACAAGTGAAACCAATTGCTAAAAGGCATATTAGAAAAGACTCAGTCAAAAAGTAGGGTTCAGGATCCCTGGTTCTCGGTTCCTACTTGCACTGCCTGAGTGCTTTTACTATTTTGTAATGACTGTGAAATGTATAACTGTTTTGAAGATTTCTGCACATCACTGATGATAACGATATTTTAAATCTCTCTGGTATAGGGCTAAAAAAACTATCTTTTTATTTTCATTCTCTCAAAAGTCCAAAAGTGCCTCATATACCATTGAAATTTAGCACAATTTTCTTCTCTGGAACAAAATCTAGCACCCAGCTTGTGTGCTGTACCACAGCTGTTCCAGCAGAGCATTAACACTCCCAAGCACACCGAACATATTTAATGCCTCTTTACAAATAAGAACGCAGCACGAAAACAGGATGAGAGTAATTCAGAAACAACTTTCATTTAGGAGTCTGGTGGCTCTCAGCTTAGGATCAAGTGCAATTTTGTGGCAATTTTTAAGATTTTATGCACAAAATCAAGAGGAAAACCTTTGCAGGGAAACCGCTGGAGTCTGGAAAGTTTTTTGAGAACCTAGGTCACTGTGCTTCATGACTCCTGGCACTTTCATGGCCATCCTTCACTGTCTCACAAGCTGCTACCCTGTCTCCTCTCCACAACATTTCTGCAATTACAACCCCACAGCTCTACGGTCACACATCTTGCATGTGGCGTAGGCTTGGGTCACAGTCCTGAAAAAGACTTCCTGAAGCCTCAATGAAGTGCACTGAACTTACGTACACGTTTAAAAAGCATTGTGTTTTGTTAATACATGATTTTCTGGCTCGGGCTGTTACTTTCTGTGAGCATCGTGGTAATTTTTAAAGACTAAGAAAATGGATCTTAGCCTTTGGGATAACTTATGTCTGGTGCAAAAAGATGAGGGATCAACTTATTTAGTTACTTCTTACCTTGTCGATACCATTGCAACTCTACCATTCAGAAAGGAGACAAATTTGTTAACAAAGTTAAATTAAAGGTTCATCAAATTAAATCACAGCTACTAGTAATATTAAAAATGTCTTCTAAGATCCAAAAAAAGCCATCATAAACAGCACCACCTTTTACTTAAACAGTTTATGGATTTTTGTAATTAACAGAGTAAAACCTACTCTGGCGCAGCTTTGCAACTGCATGCAGACAGAGACCTTATTTCCCCCTTGAATCTCAGAAGCAAATAGTAGTGGTGTTGGCGGTGGTGACAAACACCCAAATTTAGGTCAGGAGATTAAATAGCTGTGAGGACTGCTGTCGGTTCACACTATAGTTATACTTGTGTAAAAAGGCACAGCTGGTGGTTGACATGAATTTTGATGTTACACAGATATGTGTCTAAACCAGCTGACTAGATTATAACAGAAAAATTATTTCCTAAGCAATTTTTAATGAGAAGACAGTAGGAAGACAAAGGGCAGCAATTTGTAGATTTATGTTCTTGACTCATGGATTTTGACACAAAGTTTGGGGGGTTTTGTTGGTTTTGTTTTTGTTGAGCAAGTGGGTGATAATAAATGTTGACAGGAACAGTATGTGCTTTTAACCAACTTGCTGTTTCAAAACAATGCTGGGAAGCTGCTGACATACCAAAATGTGTCACTTGTATGGCAGAACTGCTGGAAGTAACTCAGAGCGCACATTTACCTACAGCTTTAGATCTGCTCACCAGGTTCCTTAGGGAAAACGCCAGGCTTTCTCCAGGAGTGGTGAACACTGAACCATGCTGATGCAGCTCACAGCCCTGGGCTTGTCCTGTGCACCAGGTGGCCCATCATTCCACCCAGCACAGCTCTTGGTTAATGCCATCGCTGAGGTGGAAGACACTGAGGAGGTGTTATCTTAGTAACACAGGGCAGCACATTCGGGAGTTCACGGCTCCACCTGGGATGTGACTGACGTGGACATAAGACTGGTAATCCAGAACAGATATACAAGTGAGCACTTTCAAACAGGAGAGGAGCTAAAGAGGTGTTCTCAATAACTAATACCAATGAGAAGTTAAAACTTCTCTCTTTTACTCAATGCTTATTCATTAAAAACGGAATATGCTGACCTTCCCCTACATGAAAAGTTCTTATAACTTGCCATAGTGGGCAAATGTATATTTTAATTGGCTTCTGATGATATTGGTGATTTATGGATGGTTGATCCTGAATGCCATTTGCAGTAATCTGAAAAGGAAAGGGATATGGCTGCAAAGCACTGCAGGGCTATGGTAGGAGAGATATAGCCCATCATCACATCTTCCTTTGTAAGGGCTGAATCCTGTATCCTGTGAAATCTCTGACAAGTCTCATTTATTTCTACAGTACAGGTCTTTGCATTTAAAAGAATGTTAAGAGAACCTTAAACTCTTTCTGGGAATAAAGATTTACTTGAATACACTTTTCCATCAAGGATACTCTAGAGGAGGTCCCAAATGTGGTTATCAAATACACTTCAAATGTTCAGGGAAATGCAAAATATTTTTCAGTCAAGTTACTTAGAAAATCCAGGTCAGACTTTATAAATCAAAGACTTCCAGAGAGAAGCCGAGAAGCTAACTGCTTTTGACTTCCTACAGGAAATTTTTGCTGTGTGACACGCTGAACAATGCCCATTTAGATGAAGTTATTAAATCCACTATAAGTTTAGTGTGCACGTTACCAAGTAGGCAATTAACAACCACTGTTCTAAGCTCCGTAAAGGTCTCTGCTGAGTGTGCACCTACGGTTGAAAAAAGGTCAGCTATCGGGAGTAACTGGTTTCACACTTTTGATTCATGCAAGTGTGGGAGAGATGGCTCTGTCATCATGCTAATGATCACCACCATAGCTTGGTTGCACTAGCCAAACATGAGTAAGACCCTGCAGCAATTTGGATTCAGAACCTTATCCAGACAAAAATTAATCCAGCAGAAAAAAAAAAAAAAAGGCGGGGGGGGGGGCAGTGTTGAAAAATTATTTTTCTGTAAAGAGCAACCACTCCTTTTGGCCTAATATGGAGAATTGGGTTTAAAAAACATAAAAAANAATCATAAAATATCTTCTTTTAGTATCAGCCAGACTTCATTGGCTGAAGACAGCAATATCCCAAAATATTAGGATTTGCAAAGAATGAGATGCAGGATAGTACAAGAAACATTATAACTCCTTTAAGGTAACTAAATGATGGAGCTTCATTTGGAATAGAAAATTAATAGAAAATTAATAGAAAATAGAAATTAGAAAGCTCAACATGAGCCAGCAATGTGCGATCGCAGCCCAGAAGGCCAACCGCATCCTGGGCTGCATCAAAAGAAGTGTGGCCAGCAGGGCGAGGGAGGTGATTCTGCCCCTCTACTCCACTCTCGTGAGACCCCACCTGGAGTACTGCGTCCAGCTCTGGAGTCCCCAACATAAGAAGGACATGGACCTGTTGGAGCGTGTCCAGAGGAGGGCCACGAGGATGATCCGAGGGCTGGAGCACCTCTCCTATGAGGAGAGGCTGAAAGAGTTGGGGCTGTTCAGCCTGGAGAAGAGAAGGCTCCGGGGAGATCTTATTGCGGCCTTCCAGTACCTAAAGGGGGCCTACAGGAGAGCTGGGGAAGGACTTTTTACTAGGGCATGTAGTGACAGGACAAGGGGGAATGGCTTCAAACTGGAAGAGGGCAGGTTTAGATTGAACATTAGGAAGAAGTTTTTCACTTTGAGGGTGGTGAGGCACTGGAACAGGTTGCCCAGAGAGGTTGTTGAGGCCCCATCCCTGGAGGTGTTCAAGGCCAGGCTGGACGTGGCCTTGGGCAACCTAGTCTAGTGGGAGGTGTCCCTGCCTATGGCAGGGGGGTTGGAACTCGATGATCTTCAAGGTCCTTTCCAACCTAAACCATTCTATGATTCTATGATTCTATGATTACCAGACTGATCAGTGCCTATGAAAGGTGATGTTGCACTAGAAGTTTTGGAGAGAGTGACAGAGATTATTGACACGTGAAAAGCATTTCTAAATACAAACACTTGTATCACTTGAGTGATATTTTGGTGATTTTTTTTTTTTTTTATAGAAAAGATATGAGTAAGACAGAATTGCACACATTAATTATTAGTAGAAAAATGGTAGATGAAAAACTTTTAGTCTTCCTGCATTGTAATTCAAAAACAAGTGGACAAAAAGGAGAAGTATTTTAAACCAATGAAAGGAAATACTTTTTACAAAGTATCTAATTAAACTATGCAACTCTTTCCCACAGGAAGTAATTTGGGACAGCATTTTAAAAGGAGTCATGAAATTACTGGACATTTAGACTTATGACTAATGCCACTGGGTTGGAAAAGAGAATGTCTCATGCCTGCAGACTTACATTTAAGCAATATATATCAGATATCAAAAAAAGCTCAATACTGTAGAAGCAGCTGTTCCTAAATCTTTCTTCAGGGGTGTTTCTTACATCCTGTTGCAAAACTTTAGTTGCTGCTTATTGCCAAAGACCAGTTGACTGAACTTTGTGAATATTTTTCATTTGATCTTGTATGGGAATTACATTTCTCCTACAAAACAAGAAGCGGTATCTCATAGAAGCCTCTGTCTTGCATAGTTACAGAAAAAAATTAGGCAGGAATGACCACAGGAGATCATCAAGTCCAACATCCCACTAAAAGCAAGGCTAACTTTACAGTTGGATTATGTTGATCGGGGTCTTTTCCAGCAGAATTGCAAAAATCCTCAAGGACAGAGGTTCTACAGCTGCTGAGCAACCTGTTTTGAATGATGAACCGCCCTCACCATGCATTTTTCTCTCACATATAATTAGAATTTCCCTTGTCACATCTTTTGATTGTATCCCCTCGTCTTTTGATTGCACGCCTCTGAGAAAATATTGGCTCTGTGTTCCCTCTAACCCCTGCTAAGTGGACGGATATTGAAAGACTACAATCAGTCCAGAAATACACTCTGCCCTCCTAAAATGAACTTTTTATCTGGCAACAGTATTTAGCTGTATCTGCAGATTACAAACTTCAAATTGCAAAACAGATTAAATGAGATGGAAAAGTAGGCCTACATGAGCCACAAAGCTTCTCATATTTCGGCTTTTCAACCTGCCATCAGTATAGTTTCGAAAAAGTTTATACTTTCAATTCAATCTAATTGTGACCTCTTTAAAGTTAAGACACCAGATTACCAAGAATTAAATTGATCAAGCATATTATATGAAATCTAAGGTGCTTCTTTGTACAACTTGTGTATGGACCATAATCTGAAGGTGATCTAAAAGATGCGCTGCACTACATTCCTGTATCTAGACTGCAGACTTCTGTCTCTTTCCATAAAAAAACAGAAGCCTGAGGATGGCTCTTTTAAGACACTCAAAAACATGCTTTCAAGATGTCTGTGCTTGACAGTTCAACGGCAGGAAAGATACAACTAAAAAGAGGTATTCATCTTTTAAGTACAGGCAGGGATGTTAATCTTGTGGTTCAGAACTGACAGTTTTTCTTTTCAAGTGTCATAGACTTGAGCTCTGATTACACACTCTTCACAGGCTCCAACAAAAGAAGCTCTTGTTTCATCTGTGCTTCATGCTGTTGGTCTATTGTTTCACATATTCATTTTGATAAATCATACAAAATGCTACCTTGAAATTAAGTTTTAGTCATTAATGGTGGAAACAATACCCATGTAAACAATCTTTTATAAAATTTTACGAGATTTTAAAAACATTATACCGATTCAGTTAGGTTCCCAATATTTGTCTCTCATCTGTTTTATTACTACTCTCTACCCTGTTTTATCATTACTGTTATTTTACAGATTAGGACATTCAACCACGTGTCAGCCATTCTTATTTATCACTCTCTGGTCAAGATTTCTACATACCAAAACCATTAGACTCTCTTAGAACCTGAATAACCTACCTCAAAGTTTTTCCCAGGGTTGTTGTGAAAAGCATAGCGAAGGCTTTCATTTTGTTTGCAATGAACAAGAGAAGGTGTGGTGGCTAGTCTTGCTCCTGCCAGCACTGAACCTGACTGTCACAGCCATCCCCTGCTTCATTGTATACTCCACAAAAGGAACAGGGTAGCACAGAGCAACAGAAAAAAAAAAAAAGTCAAACAATCCCTCTGCCACCATGCCAAGGGTACTCTTCTTCAGTCCTTTCATGAGTCAAAAAACCCCTTTCCCCCACCTCAAAACTGTCCTCCTTTACCTTGATTTCAGTTCCTCAGAAGGGCCTACGTCTCACAAAGGAGCAATATTCTAAATTACTGTACACCTTCTCAACAAGAAATCTTTTTAACTTTGCTAGGTGAAAAGCAATTTTGTGAACTGACATAACATTCTAACCAGTCCAAAAAGTGACGAAGCTAGGGTTTTAAAGACAAGCATTCATTTAACGTGATTGCAACACTCTTCCAATGAAATAACCTCAATTTTTATTTCAAAGAGATACAGCATGAAAGCACTGTTTTGAAAGTTTTTAACATTCTACTCTGTTTCAAATATAAACTCTAATAAAAATACTATTACATCAGTAGTATGAGTACACTCCTCAAAAATAAAAAAATTATATTTTCTTCCAATCCTAATTCTATAGAAAACACTTGACCTAATTTTTGAAGTAATTACCCAATCTGCCTACATTTGTTTTAAAAAATAATAATTTGAATGTTAAATATCTAAGTGAGAGTTCTTCAAATGTGAAAGTAGCTGACTACTCACTTGTACTGCGTTAAATACAGTAATTGGCAATACAGATTGTATGCAGAATTACTCCTTAACAGATTTTGCACATTCAGCCCTCCAGCTATAATTTGTGGGATCACTGCCAAATCCCTCCCTCCTGCTGCTGACAGCTTGTGGCAATGCTGTGCAGAGTTCTTCACACTACATTCCCTTGTGTCCCAGACATTATCTAGAAATCTAGATAGCTCAGCGTTGACAGATTGCTCAAACTTTCTCCCACTTTCTTCCATTTTGAAAAGAACACAAACCAAAAGAGTATAAAACAGAAACTTCAAAAGCTCCCAGACATACCACCACAAGATACTGAACTCAGCAAAGCAGTACGTCATTCCTTGCAAACAAGGATGTTGTGCATGTTATGAATTTACATAATTTCAACTGACAAAACAAACAGAAAACAAATCCATTTCAAGTTACTAAATGCAGTGAAGCAAACTCTGACTCAGGAAGCTCCTGAGCTTCAAAACTGTTGGAGGCTGGGAGTGCATTTGGAGAATATATTAAAATACTTGTTGATCGTACAGCATTTTTAGGTGTTAACTTCTGCCTACTACTGATTAAAAAACTCGATCTGACCTAGTGTGCTCATTCTTACGCTCTACATCATAGCGAACCTCATTTTGCTTTCGCTGGGTCTTTCTACAATTATATTGTTTCCTCCTTACCTGGTTCTGGTTCCAAAATTATGTGTGTGCACTCATAAAAGACTGCAGAAACCTTGGGCGTGAGTCAGCATTAATCTCACCCAGTATTTACCTTCCCTATTCAATCAGGCCCAAGGCTAAACAGGTACCTTGATCATACCTCATATCTACTCACCTGTCTCTTGTCTCTGCAATGAGAGGGCTTTGCTAACAAACAGCTAACCACAACAGCTTTTAGGAGGTGGATTTTCATATCCAAAGAAGTGCAGATCTTGGAGGTTTATACAGCCCCATTCTATTGAATTAACAGTGAGCTAGACACGGGAAAGAAAAAGGAATAATCAAACATGCAGACTACTGGTAAAGTGTGCTCTTCAACTGCTTGCTACTACAGATACTTGCTACAAAAAAGGGAACAAGACAAAGAGGAATAAAGTTCTGTCAATAAGTTTATACATATTATAAACAGGATGTTTCAGTAGATTTATGTTTTGAACACAGAATTTTCAGCTTACGAATTTACCTTTAGATGTGGAAATAAATTCTCCTGTATCCTATATGTTTCTTTAGCTGCTTCTACAAATATACCACTTTTTTGGCTGGCAGAGAACACAAGTAAGAGAGCTCTTCTGCCAGGTTCTTGCTTTTTACTTCAACTCAGACTTGGGAAGACTGGTTTATGACAACATTGTCACAATTTCTCAAAAGAAGTGATGTTCTTTAATAAATACAAACAAAATCTTGCTGTCTGCTCCATCCCCGCTCTGTTATCAGCACCAAGGCCATTGTGATTATGAACTAGAACAAAAGATTCAACAACAATGTGGCACTGGAATTGCATTCTGTTTACAAGAAGGAATTTTTCTTTCCTTTTTCCCAGAGCTTATCTACAAACCCTAAATTATTTCCCTAAAATGTTTATTTCTGTATGCTTTTTAGATAAGAGTGCCTGAATGAATTATTCAACAGTGAAGAATCATGCTATCTTGCCTCACTTTACTCTTATGATGCTTGGATATATATGGAGGTACAAAACATTCCTGAATTTTAGCTGACCAGGGAATCAATAGAAACAACAGCAGATATGTTTTCGATGTAATTTTAAAAACTGCAGGCAGTCATGTTTTAACTCTATTTTATATGTATTTCTGATATGGAAACAAGCAAATGAATGCACCATTTGTGGTAAGATTTTGTTGGTTAATACCATTAGCTAGAGGTCAAGATACAATGCCAGTAAATGGCCTACCCCATTTTCTCAAGATCTCTCTTCAGCTGCATGTTAGAAGTAGTGCTAAAGGATCTAGTGCTGGTTGGTTTTTTTCCATGCAAACCAAGTGCATGGGAATGTAAAAACCTCTTTAATCTACTAGGTTTGACTAGCCAAAGCAAAGAGGCTCTGTGTCTCAACTGGCAGCAGTGTCTCAAAGTTATATCACTGTTAAAACTGACAGTCTCCACCACTGTAAGTCCCTGAGCCCTTAATAAATATGAAAGCACAACGTAAAATATAACAGCCTGAAATGGGTGGGAGTGTTCAAGACATGACATCTGTGTTGGGAACATGAATCAATTCAACATCTATGGCACCATTTCTTTCAGCTGCTGAGAGCAGATGTCCCATATCTGCCTCTCATTCAAAGGAAAGGTAAACTATTTAAGAGAAAAAATCAACAGCATTAGGTCCCAACATCCTGTGTTTTACAGTTAAGCAGTAAAGTCATTCTGGTTTCCTCATATGCTCCTTTCTGGTTCAGTTAACACACACAGGTATAGTTTTCATTATTGCAATGAAAAAACAAAAAAAGTAATCCCAGTCCCTCTGTCGCATCTGTTTATAAAATATGTATTTGCCTTTTTTAAAAATAAATCTTCAGTTAGTCCTGGCACAAATCTTAGGATTTAAATGTCTAAATTTCTTCACATTGCAAAAAGCTAAAGGTGCGCTTGTAAGGGTAAATTTTCAGTCTGTCAAAAAACTGTTCCCCTTGTTTCATCCACAACAAACCTTAAACATAGCAGAATCACCAAGAGAGGTAGTTTCCCTGATATAACTGCTTCTCTCTTTTCTTTTTGAAATGTGAAGTGGCCTTCAAACTGAGTACAGAATAGTGTCAAAAACTGTCAGGTTTTGATTGGTAAGTCTGGGTAAAATTCAGACTGGTTGGTATGACAAAGTTTTAAATAATGGGAAAAGCTGATACAGGGGTTAAAGGCTAGAAAACATAATTAGAGCCATTCAGCATGGGTTTATGGAATATAGGCATTATCAGACAAATTAGATTGAAGGTATTTGGGCACATGAGGCATTTGACTTTGTATCACATAGCTTTCTGTTTCAAAAACATGTACTAAGAAAAACTCTGAGGGACTGTACCCTACAAGAGACTGAGAAACTGTAATGAGAATAAGGAATTGACTTTTTTTTTATTCCCTGCAGTGATTCTCTGACCAAAAAAAAAAAAAAAAAAAANAGGCTGTTTATGGAAGCAGAGCTGCAGGAGTAAGGAAGCAAAATCACCTCTGGCATTGGCAGAAACAGCACTGGAGGATCATATACATATCTTTTGCCACATGTTAAAGGGTATGTTGAAGTGCTGGAGCGGATTTAGAAAAGACCACACTGATTGTTTACCACTGTAGAAAATGCCTTATAGCGAAAGGAGGGCTTACAACAGCTCAACCTGTCTAGTTTATCAAAGAAATGAGATGGCTTGATTACAGGATGCAATTATCTATTGGGGAGAAAGAAGTGAAAGGTCAGACAAATTGGAGTAGGAAGTAGGCCCTATATATACAACAGAAAGGGCACAGCTAATTATCAAGGACAATTCTCCATTTGTGAGGAATTCCCAGTCAAAATCAGATATCTTACAGGAAGGACACGCTCTCCTCAGAGAAGTTACCTGGTCCACCACAGCAGCAAGTCGGTGAAGCTGAACGGCCCGCCACAGCCAGAGGCACCAGGTCACCGTTCAGCCTTAAACACCACGATCAGGCCCTCAAACCGTGGGCAGCCTGTCCCTGTCAACACAGGGCCTCCCCTGTTATCTCCAGCAGATAACGGCACCTCTGTCACGGCATATATTAACTGTTCCCTTCTGTATACCTACAAAATAACTTGAAAGCATTCTTGGAGAAGTCCAAAAAACATGTCCTTCTGTTTGAGCTTTACATTTTAAGGGAGAGGACATCCTGAACTAGCTGCGGGGAGTGAGATTTTGCAATCAACATTTAAAATCCAGGCTTGTTTTAGCATTAGCATTTAGCATTGCCCCATGGCATTGCTGGGATAAACCCCTGCTCTGAGGACACAAGGGCAACTGGTGTGCTTGAGCACAGGCTCAGGCAGGGGAAAATGCAACTCTCCAACCCACGAGGTGACTTTGTAGAGAAAACCTGAGTGGACCTGTCACAGCCCTTTGCTCTACAGACCACTTTCTTGGTCATAAAGACAGGCTCTGTGGCATGGACTCTTACTTAGACTTCCAGGCGGCTCTGACCCTTTCTGAAAGCGCCTGCTGGGCTGGAGCTGCTGCTCATGCCTTTTTGCCAGGGCAGAGGCTCTGTATTTTGCTTGATGAGAAAGAGTGCAAGGAGAAACAATATTTCTTCTGTAATTTTCAATAAAAAGAGAAGTTATTTGACTGTGAACTTTTAACCTCCATAGGACAAGCTTCTGCCCAAATCATTGTGTCCTGGAAAATACCGAGAATCAGGCAGTAGGGGAGGAGATCCCCTGGCAAGGTCCTTCTTTGCGATTTCACTGAGAGGAAGCTTGCTGCCCACACAAGAGTGGCCTCTCATAAAATAAGCACTACAAGCTCGATCTATCCCCTTAGTGTTTCTAAGTGAAAAACTGGCCCTGTTGAAATCACAGGCCGACTTCTACTGCCTTAAATCACTTAATACTTAACAGGGACCCTGAGAGGGCAGACAAGGGTAGACATTAAGGTCTACACCTCTATCACAAATACTGGTGAAACCAACAGGGGAACCCATGGAGGAATTTCCAGGAAAGACTACACAAGCACCAAAGCGCTGTTGCAAGATTACTCCTATTTCTCTCCCACTCATCTTTCCTCTTTTTGTTCCTTCTAAGGGACTATGGGAGAGAGAATAACAGCACAGGAACTGCTAAGCCCCTTCTCTAAGTAGGTCTGGCCCAAGGCCGCTCAGAGAAGGCATAAGAAGGCAAGACATACCTTTCTGCAGTATATTCCCTGGGGATAGTCAGCATCAATGGCCATTGGATTAGAGATGTTATACAGTACACTTCTGCCTATTCCCTTTAGTATTTGTTTATGGACTTTTGTCCATTATTTTTTCCATTCCCCTTTTGAGCCAGTTGTTACTGTTATCCTCCACAACCTTCTGCGGCAGCTTCCAGTAGTTCACCATTCACTGTGTAAAGAAGCACTTTCTATTATTTTCGTTAAACCACCCTCTCCTTAGTTTGTGTGCCCTGCAGTTCTGGCATTGCATGATTTTGCAAACAGCAGTTCTGCATCTGTTGTTTGCTATCAACTGCCTTCACAATTTGGAAAACGTCAGTCACATCCCCTCCTCCTTCAGAATTCTCTCTCCAGACTGGAAAGTCCCAGGCATTTTCATTTTTCCTGTTATCCAGTCCTCCTTCTCTGTATCTTTTCTAACTAACCTTCTTGCAATAGACATACCAGAACCATACCCAGCAGGCAAAACGTGTGTGCACCAAAGTTTTGCACAGTGGAAAAATCATGCTTTCTGGTTTGTTCACAAGACAGCACTGAGACAGGCCTGACATTATTCTGAATAAATCTGCCTGGCACCACCTCCAAGAAATTTATGTCATGGGCCTGTCAAAGCTCTCCTCCTCCTCTGCCTTCAATCTTTTCTTCACCCTCCTACTGCATGCTCACATTCCTCCAAGCCAAGTCCACACTGCTCTCCCATTTTTCTGCTACACCCCCACTTTCCAAGCCTCCCTTTCCAACTGTAGATAAGCACAGGATCCTGCATGCACCGATTTACCATGCACAGAACACTGCTGAACATGCTATGAGGAAGATATGGGAGATCTGCACCACTGTCCCATCCTGCAGCTAGCTACCAAGAGACATCTGCATTTGTACTGCTGTTGGGCAGTTGTTATCATTTGTGTAATCTAAATAAATTCCTTTCACATATCTCTGCTTGACCTTGTGTGTGCAAGTTTGGGGGAGCCAAGCCCACCTTCCCGTGCCTAACACAGTGGCTCAGGGCTGCTGAGAATAGATGCACTTCAACATCGCAGCCACAGTGCCTGCGTCTCACACAGCCTTGCCTTCAGTGCTGAACATCACCAACCAGATGAGTCAAAGCAGCACTGCTAGCCAGGAAAAGGGATGTAAGGGAGAATACCATCAAACTCCACCTCTCCTTCCCCCTCATCTTTGCCTCTGCGCAAAAAGCCCACCATTTTCACAGCCATTTTGGCAACACTGGAGAGAGCGTGCGGTGAAAAAAAAGGCACTAACCAGGGTGAAGCATGCAGGCACCGGTTGTCTATTAAAAGGAAAGTTGTCAAGCAAGTGGTTTAGTTTTCCACAGTGAGCAGCTTGGGAAGAGCATTTTTTCAGGAAAAAACTCAACCACCATTGCTGAGGCTGCACAGATTTTGCCTCTCCCCCTTGCCTATGCCTTTAGGTCGCTGCCTGTCTTGCTTGTGCCTTTACAGCTAGGGCTTCCCATGACACTCGAATGTGCTGTTCCTAAGGATAATAGTTTTCACTGGTTCCTTCCCTAGGAACATGTACTCTGACATAATCTTAAGCAAGAATCAC
Organism: Anarhynchus alexandrinus; assembly: GCA_008711295.1. Lineage (NCBI taxonomy): Eukaryota > Metazoa > Chordata > Aves > Charadriiformes > Charadriidae > Anarhynchus > Anarhynchus alexandrinus. Next base: position 8,659,833 of record VUYV01000002.1, read on the forward strand.
TAAGGGGATCTAGTCAAAGAAACCTACAGGTAGTTTTATTTTGCAGTAGATATCTGTAAAGCATATTTACTGGCAGCTTATATTCTAAATGAAGGGTCTGATTTGGCTCATCATGAAATAAGAGATTTCTGACATTGTTTTGAGAATGATTAAACCCTACAAAAATACCTCAGCTGTCCTAAAACCAACTAGACTATAATCCCAGACACTTTTTGAATAACTTTAAAAATAAAATGTTTCACAAATGAGCCTTGAGCTCTTAAATTATTTTAAATTAATTAGAAATGCATAGCCCAGTGATTGTGTAACTTCATTGAAGGTACAGAGTTTATGGTAATATGAATGAAGAGAACATTTTCCAAACATTACCACAAGCAGACACACAAGCACACAAATTATATTAAAAACATTCAGAGTAATACAAAATAAAATATTATCATTTGATCAGCTCAAGTAATGCTGATTTATATCTTTGAATTAACATTTCTCTGTACAGTTGCAGTAAGACTGCAATTTTACAAACTGATATTCAGTTGAACATATTTATAACACAAATTATACACTATGTACAAACCTAGTTCTCCAAGGAACTCTTTGTTCAGCATGCTTCAACACAGAAGTGATTTACCAATTTCTAGGACAGGAAGCTAGCTTTTCCTTTAATTTAAACACTGAAATACTTCTCAAACCATGAAAAAAATCCATTTGCTATCATGTGGCAGTGTTCTTAAGTCACATTTGTTACCATATATTACAGAAGAGTAAAACCAGTCACAACAATAAATAACATTGCTTATTATGAACTTAGACTTATATTCACGCGATCACACTTTCAGCCTGAGTGCTTTTACAAGACTGTAGGATCCATTTATCTTTGCTTTTCTTGACACGTAGATCAAAATTGCAACTACAGGTACTGCTATTCCTGTTACACAGGAGAACGCAATAATCAGTGGTATCATTTGATCTGGTTTTTCCAGTCTTCCTGAAAATGGAGACAAAATGAGAAAAAAGTTGTGTAAAAACTGATTGAAACAGATACATATATATTACTGTAAAAGCAGTGTTATTAATGACCTTCATTTGGAACACTATTTCTGTTTTCATGCACAAAGCACATTTGGATATGTTTTACTTATGCTTTTTTCTTTAGTAACTCCATATTACACCCTTTAATTCCTAGCAACTATCTTGGTCTTGAATTTGCTATGCAAGTTCAAACCCATCTGATATAATCTACAATTAAGTTCATGAAGAACCATGGAGTTCATGAAGAATACAAGAATATCACGTATTTTACCCAGGAAACATTTGGGGACATTTCTACCTCCTGGAAAAAATGCTTCAGGAGAAGACCATGTTTAAAAAGACCAATCTTCAGATTTTTTTGTGAAACAGTATTTTCTTTGAATTAGTTTCACTGTTCAGGCATGTGGACAGAAATGTGGCCAGGATTCATCTTTTTCTGGCCCTATCCTTAAAGCTGCTGCACCAACTCAGGTAAAAGAGACAATAATATCCACACCAAAAGGAGGTTAAATACAGGTTATTCTCACCAGCTGTTCTGTTATTTGGTTTGATTTTGGTTGGGTTTTTTTAGGTTAACTGCAGTATTGTTGCGCAAGGATCAGCCATGAACTAGTTGTGCTCACCTTGACAAAAAATTCATAAGAAAGTACAAGCAAAATAAGTTTAAGGCAATAGATCTACCTACCTACAACAGCTATCTCAATCACTTTGATGTTGCTTCCAACCTCATTAAAAACATCAAGCAAATATCTGCCTGCATCATTTTTGGTGACATTGTAGAGTATAAAGGTTCCATTCACTGATGGCAGAATAATTTCTTTCTCCTGATGGACTTTTTTCAGGACCATCTGTGATGGTGGGTTACTGTATGTGCTACATGTAATAGTGACATTTTCTCCTTCTTTAACATTTTCTGATGGATATACTAACACAGTAATATTTTGGGGAGGAACTGAAAAGAAAAGAAATGCAAGGTAGGATTTAGCAACAAACAGAAGCAAAAAACCTCATGAGGTATCAGCAGCTTGTACACACAAAGTACTAATCCAGTTAATGGAGTCACTGTAATATTCGAGCACATAGCCTTAGACACTACTCTGTCACTAGTTATCCTTCGCACATTGCAGTCAACAGCAGCTGACAGAAAAAAACTTTTTATCAATTGATGGAGAATGTTGCGCATCTTTTACATTATATTAAATCTTTTCTTCATTTCTTATTTTAAATTCACTGTTTATTCATTTGAGCTCATGAAAGGACACAGACTAACAGACCCAGAGGTTAATGTCCTCTTTCAACAGAAGAGAAATAGAAAAGGCAAAGAAAGGAGTCCTAGAATAGTATTTTTTTCACCAAGTTCCACAATTTTACATCCTGTTTTCGAAGGTGGAAGTGGAACTATGAAAAATTTTGAAGCAGCAATTATTTTGTGCATCTCCCATTTTGGACAGAAGTTTTCATTAGCACTAAGATCCTACCACTTACGATAAGAACCCGTGCAACTCATCTCAGTTTTTTTAAAGACAATTTATTCTTAATGGAATTGAAGTGAAGACATCTTTCTGCCTGTCTAAACCAAATACTAATATTAACTCCATAGAGTAGTTAACTAACGTGTGACATAAAGTACTATGCGCTGAGACTGCTCTCCCAGTTCATTAATGATATATGTCCATATGTTCCTGCATCCTTTAGCTAAGACCTGACTATGGTATATTTGCCATCTACTGTTTCAAGGATTGTAATCCCATCACCTATTTTCTTTCACAGATTACTCTGAAGAGATGTAACATCTGCAGGTATGCAAGAGATGGTAACACTTTCTTCTTGTGTCACTGCACTTGAAGGGAAAACTGAAAGTGTATTTTTTGGTGCAGCTACAAAAATAGGAAGACAGATGGATTAGTAACAGAAGTGACCCCTAAGCAATACACTGTTGCCATGCAATAAACCAAAGCAGCAAGGCTAAAGCAGAGAAGTCTGCCTACCACTGAAAATGAAAATTTGCTATCATTGTATGTATGTTGAGGAATCAGCATTTGGCATAGCTTAAATGCAGCTTGCGAGAACAGGATACAGAGTTGTAACTTAAGGGAGAGCCAAAGGGCTGTAATACAGTCCCTCCACAGAAAAGTTTCAGCACGTACTTTCTCTTTGAACCTTTTCCATGCAGGTATCTGGATCCTCCACCGAGACTTATTTGGAAGAAAATATAGGCACTGTATAGCTTCTTTGCCTCATGCATACATTTGCCAATTGGAAGGAGTGATGGAAGCTCAACTGACTTTGCATAAGCTATCTGTATTAAGGCAGATTTCACCCTTCATAGTTTAAAGCTTCCTAAATGACTTAATGACATTCAGGTCACCTTTTAACTCCATTGACATCAAAGACAGAACTCTCCTGTCCTTCACAGAATGAGATCTGGACCTAAAATACATAAAACAAGAAACTTGCATTCTGTCTTGTTCTACTAACCTTGAACAAGTAATTGCACAGCTTTTTCTTCTTTGCCAAATTGGTTATAAGCTTCACATTCATAAAGCCCCAGATCTTGTCTTTTTACACTCTGTATAGTTAAAGTTGCATCTTTAAAAATCTTCTCAGACTCCCCGGTGGCCTTCTTTTTCTTCCAAGAGATCACTGGAGCCGGATTACCAGAACTAGTACATTTCATCGTCACAGTTTCTCCCTCTTTAACAGCAGTAGCAGGGATAACAGAGATCATTGTATTCTTTGGTCCATCTGAAAGGAAGAATCCTGTAGTTAAGCATCATTGGATTTTTTAGAGATGGATCCAACATGTCCCACTGGATGCCAGGTTGTCAGCCTCCCAAAGTTAACTTCTTTTTCATTCTCAGAATAAGTAAAGCACACAGTATCAGAACTTCCATACAAACTCTATATAGCCTAAACATACCAATCAAACACTTCTAACCAAGAATGTTAATAAGGTAGATCAGTTTCTCGCTCATTCAGATCCTGACTTAAGACTGTCATTATATTAAAGATTTCATGTCTTTGTTTTGCTCATCAGTATCGCTCCTTTCTTTGGGGAAGAGCAGAGGACTATGCTGATTTTTTTTCTACTGACAGGGTTTTGTTTAGTTTGATGGTTATATTTATCACTGAAAGTAAGTGGAGAATTAACTAATTATTTTTAAATTATTGGGAAAACATGACACATACTTACATTCTACATTAAGTGTTATTTCACTTTTACTTTTCCCAAACTTATTTTCTGCTACACATTCATAGTCTCCTCCATTTAGGAATGTCACAGATGGAAGAAGGAGAATTCTCCCCTCACTGTAAGGCCCTGTGTCTGCACTGTCAGATTTTCTCCTTAAAATAATCTTGGGAGGAGGGTTACTCTCAGCAGAACATTGTATGGAAACATTTTCTCCTTCTTGAACTGTTGTAGAAGGCTCAATGGAAAGTTCTGCGATGTTTGGAGCACCTGCATGACAAAGGAAAAGGCTGTTATACTAATGCAAAAGTACTAGAGACGGAGAAGGTTTTAAGAAAGCAGGAATTGCTTGCCCAAGGATCTGTTCATTTTGGTTTTGGTCCCAGGCTCCATCTGAGACTTTTGGCTCTATTGAAACAGTAATAATAATAATAATAACACCCCAAATAGTTTTACTATTAAATGACTACTAAATTTACTACTAATGACTAAAACTACCAGTTCAAAGAAGGAAACTGTGATGATCCTGTGAAAATGCTACATATGTTAGCATTTCAAGGAAATAACAGTGTCCCCCACACCTCACTTTCTCAGATTCTTTTATCACTTTGAGCGTTGCATTGCAGGTAACATATAGAGGTATGCATATACAACAGCAACACAGAAAGAACTAGCTGAAAATAAAACATGGAAATGAAAAGCACAGCCCAGAAAGAGCAGCAGTAAACTGAAAGCTAAACCCTGAATACATAACGAGGAAGGCCCCATAATTTCCTAATTTTTAGTGTTTCAGCATCCTCCAATCCAACAGATAGCTGCCTGGATAATAAAAGTTAAATTCAAGCAGACTTTACCTTGTATAACAATGTCCACAGTTGCTTTCTCTGTTTTATTAGTTACAAGATTAACTACTTCACAGATGTACAGTCCTGAATCAGTGAAACGGGCATGGGGAATAGAAAGAACGTTGTTTTCTATCAGATGCTGGATGCTTTCATCAGCCAGATATTTTTTCCAAACTACTTGTGGTGGTGGATTACTCTCAGTCACACAAGTGAGTTTTAGAGAGTCTCCTTCCATTGGCGAGTTGCTTGGAGATGCAGTAATGATAGTATTTTGTGGACCAACTAGAAGAGAACAAAAAAGAGATAAGGTCAGGAAGTTAATAAAGAATGACATGCACACCTTTAACACTATCTTCTCTACAGGCACATTTCACACAATACAAAGAAAAAGTGAACAATGTCTATTCCAGTAACACAGTGGAACAATTTTCCAGACTTGATAAGACATTTAGCTTGCAGCTTTAAAAGCTGAGCTAGAAAAAAATGTGTACTTTTTTTTTTTTGTACACTTGTATTTGTCTCCCTATTGTTTAGGACGATAAACTTGGAACTGCTAAACATACAATGGCACTTATAAAAACATAGTTTATCTGCATGCTGCCATTTTTCTTCTGGTCTTTACTTTCTGACTGAGCATGCACCAGTGTCCCAGGTAAGAGAGTGAGAGAGGAGGAGTTACTAAAGCATTGCTTAACTACTGTCATGAACAACAGTGGGTACTTAATGACTCAATGACTGTTACTGAATAAAACAGAATTCAATCAAATACAATAAATTATCTACATAAATAATATAGATAAGAAATGCAGATTATAACTGATTTATAGTACACACTTTGTAAACCCATCCCATGAAACAACATTAAACAGTATTTGGTGTGAAAGCCTTAGAATAAAAGTACTTACAGTTTGCATTCAGTTTCTGAGAAGTTACTCTTTCTTTGGGTTCAAAGTCCATATTAGCAATTGGTAACTTGGCCACACAGGTAATCTCTTTCCCAATATCTTCAGCCGTAGGATTAAATGAATACGTCACAGTTTTGGTCTCTGTATTCGTGCTGTCATCGTCATAAAAATTTTCCTCATGAAGAACGCGTTCCTCTTTCTTTAGGATTACTTCCAGGTGATCAGAAGGATACACATCAGGAATTTTACAGATGACAGTGACTGGTTCTCCAGCAACTAAGGATGGGCTGATCTCAATGATAGGATCACTGGGGAAAGCTAAAAAAATAAAATTAATTTATTTAGTCTAGTAGAGATGAGCTTCAGGGTCAACATATGAGCAGATCCAGCCATCAAACATCTTGAGTGTAGAGGCGTTCAGAACATGACGCTACATCAAATTTACTACAAGACATATCTTGATATGAAGACATACAGGTCTTTTAAAAGCAGTTCATACACTAAAAGGAATTATATTTGTGCAATTGTTGAAATATGATCACAAATGATCTAATAAGATCCAGCAAAGCACCTAGGCAGTGATACAGCTACCTAAATATAGGCACCCAGAGCAATCCATACACTGGTGATATCTTGATTTCTGTGCTGGTAGGTTTAGACATCTCAATCATTGCCCTGCAAAGGCACTTAAGGTGCTCTGCACTTGCAGGTTTCCCAAATACATTCATCTCAACCGCATTGGTCAATGTTTTTTTTCCCGCTCTATGAAAGTTTTGGAGAGTCTATGTTTTTTGCTTTGAAGTATTACCCAGAGTAAGAATAGATAAGACCAGTATGTACTACCTTCAGTGCAGGAAGCTAAGCAGAAAGGGGGTGAGAAAGAGTCCTGAACAGACAGATAAAGGAATCTTACAAGGAAATATATGTTGAGCTATAGCAGACTCATTATCCTAGCATTATCAGTTAACTCCCAACCACGATATCTAAAAACAATTATTGATTTTTTACAAACATGTACTACTTAAAGAGAATATTACATTTTTACTTACAGTAAAGTTCAACTTTGATACTCTTCTCTTTTTTCTCTTTCTCACCACAGAAGACAGTACACAGATAATCGTGAGAATTCACAACGCTAACTGGATTCATAGTCAAGGTAGAATATGTCCTATGGTTGTCCACTGTTCCTCCAAGGGGGTTGTCCATTTGGGTTCTCCAGGAGAAACTTGGTGATGCACAGCCAGTAGTATTGCATGTGAGTATGAGTGTTTCTCCAATCTGCGCAACAATTCTGTTAGCAGGTATAATCTCCATTTCAAAAGCTTCAACTACAATAGGGAGAACATACGTAAACTCAGCAGCATTCTCAACATTTATTTTCCCATTTCTTCTCATCCTCTACTGTGACAAAAGGTCATTACTTTGCAAGTTTACTTTACGGTTGTGTGGAGGTTAAACTAATAAAGCTCATACAGTGGTTTACATCTCCAAAATACCCCATAAACATTGCTATTTTTGTCAAAGATAATACAGACTCAGATGATACTAACAGACAGTTCTCATGTATAAAACGGCATAAACCCAATGCTGTCAGTGAAAATAAATGCATTGGCACAATATAACTTTTTTTTTTTTGTCAGGTAGATCTGGTTCTAAAACTTCGTAACACTTGAAGGGAGGGGTAAGATAGCAAGGAGAACTGCAGAATCAATTTCAACAGGACATTTAGTACCAAGCTTGACTGACACTGTCAGGGATGACAGTAAAAATCAAACATGCAGTGATATACTGCAGTTGTCTCCTAGACTGACTTTTAGCAAACTCAATAAGAAAATGACTGTGTCATTGCAGAGCACAGAAAAGCTCAAAGTAAATGTCAAAAAAAAAGCTTCCTGACATTTTGACAGAACTACTTAATTGACAGTTGTATTCACTGGAATGTAAAAGCAACTGGAACAAAGAGAAATAAAGATCAAACAGTAAATTGTAGGTCAGTTTACACTTAACAAAATTAAAAACAAATAAAGCAAACAACCCCCCCAACTTACCAGTCATTAACCCCCACAAAATTATTAGCACAGCTTGGCTTGTTCTTCCCATCTGTTTTAACATCTGTAATTGCTGTTACCAGGGAAAGAAAGTAAATTCAAAAGCTTTGCTTTCTATTTTCTGTGAAGCCGCACAGTGAGATCCTGCTACTCTGCAACAGTTTATTAGAATAGCTCCAGCGTGCTCTTTATAAAGGCTCTCATCGAGGTGGAGTGGGAAATCCCTGGACGGGGAAATCCAGAGCAGGGAGGAAGAGATCCATATCGGGCTGTGCCGGTGGGCTCAGCGCCCTCTGCTGCCTTCTGTAATACAGAATTTAAAGCCCAGGAAAACAGTTAAGTATGAACACTTGTAATACAGTTCCTACTGGACTTAAAAAGATCAAGTCAAGACGTGATGGTGCAAACAACTGGTAAAATGAAAGAATGTGGGTAATTCCAAGTAACTGAATGGCACTATATCTCAGATAGAAAAGTTATTCAAGTTTGCTTTCAGTGCAAATATTTTTGTAGGGCTGAGTCTTAAGAATACTTCTAACAACACTCAAGTCCGCAAATAACTTTACCTAAATCAGTATTCCCTTTGAAATCTGTGCTACCAGCTTAAGAGGTGATGTTGCGCAGTTCGTAAGTATTATTTTTGATCCCTGAAAACAAAGAAATAAGTCAGGTAACAGAAGTCTGGAGATCCCGCTTGATCAGCTTGAATCAGGCTCATCCTGTTCGGATGAATTGAAGGAATTAATTTTCCCGATTCCACTTTAAAATTTACTCTAAAATGTCCCTTGTTCAAGATGCTACTGGTATGCATTTCATTACTGACATGCCTCTCAGATCTCTTAGGTCCTGTTTATGTATAACTGAAGTGTAGCAGTTGATAACACAACTCTGGGATTATTTTCAGTGTTTGGTTTCCAGTGGGTATACGAATCCAGTTTGGAATATTTCTGAGGACCACTATTACTGGCTAATATAGTGACAATGTTATGAAAAAAGTAAAATAACATTTTCAGTGTTTAATTTTCAGTTGGGAAATGCTATGAATGCAAAGAATGGATAAAGCCGTCCAAATTTCAATTGTTTATTTATTCAACTGTTTGAGTAGTTCACATTGGTCAATTATGAATCACTAAATAAAAGCAACAAGAAATTCAAAACAAAACATACATGTTTTTAAAATGCCTCTGGCAAATTGTTTGTTATGTATTAGTTTGGTCATTTGATGTCTACAAGATGTTGTCATCATATAGTATATTTTACAAACAGCACAGACTCAAATATCTAGTAAATGAGTAATAACTTTGAAAAATAAAGGTTGAAGTAACAACACCATAAATGCTAAAGAAATTTAATTGCTGAAAAGCTGGCACTACATCAACCTAATACTTTTTTAGTCTAGCAGATTTTATGGTTAATAGCCTAATGCTAGCTCCAAAATACCAGGTTCAGGTGAGAGTAGTACCAGAGGATATAAGGCTCCCACTAGCCTACAGTCAGTGTGTCTTGTTCAGGCACTATTTTCTTCTGCTTTTTCCCTGACTGCAACTGCCCCTACATTTGCATCCTCATCAAAGGATAGCTGGGCAGTACAAGCTGCTACAGAAACAACAAAGAACATTGTAATAAATACATTTATGACTCTGTCAAAGACCTTACACTAGGTAAAATAAGAAACATCAACCACTTTTTTCATACACTTATCATAAACTCATAAATATAAAATGATTGTGGGAAGATAAAATTGTGTTCTCAGGCAGAAAGTATGTCTTAAAAATAATACCAACAATATTCAAAAATATGGAAAAACTAAACATGACAACTCAAGAATTACCCAGAAGACAACAGAACAGGGAAATGTGAAGCACCTAGCAATGCCTAACCAGAAGTAACTAAAGCTGACATTCACTGACACTGCCACAACAGATTCTCCCATAATATATTATTTTTATTATCATCATCATTGTTTTTATTAGAGGAGGAAGAAAAAAAAATCACCTAAGTCTCCGGACTTACGGAGTACAGTTGTGGAACTACTGTTATCAAATCTAGAAACCCAAAGTCTATCCAGAGTAGGTAGCAACATTTACAGAATGTGATTTTACTTTACAGGAAAGGGTTTTGTTGAAGAAAAGTGTACTCTCTTAGTTAAGTTGCAAATAAATACTTTTAAATCATAGACAGAGAGAAGCAAGAAATGAAACTCTTTTTCTTTGACTGCTTAAAAATAATTATAGCTGAAGGAGAAAAGGCAAAATTTCCCTATTTCTGGGAAATGCGTTTCTAGACACAAAAAGATATAAACATAGGAGGCCATATCCGCATGCTGGAAAAATTGTAATCAAGTCCTTCATCAGATAACATGAAATAGGAAATAACTCTGATCCAACTCTCAGTAAATTAAACTGGACAGCTGCCATTAACTTTACTGGAGTTGGCTCCTTACCAGAGGGACTACTATACTGAGTGATCAGACACATTTAAGTCAGACAGTATGACAGTAACAGCAGGGTTAGCCAACAAATATTATTAAACGAAGCACAGATCTGCCAAGAAATTTAAAAATTTCTTAAAACTTGCTTTTTACCCAACTTCAAATGTGAGCCTTCTAGGTATTTTTAAAAAGAATACGTACTTTACTCTTGCTCCTACTATCCTCAGCTTCAACCTTCAAATAGGAAAATGGGTATCAAGTTTGCTTATTTTCAGAACTCGCTGTTCTATCTGAAAACAGAAATCAGCTGACAAGTTTTAGCAGTTGACCTCGGGAGTTCAGATAATCTAGCTTTTTAGTCAAATGGCACAGAGGATGATGCTGGGGATAAAAACAGAGGATGCATCTAGATTCACAGTGGGATCAAGTATTGTAGGATCAACTGGAAGAAATTCTGACACACGCAGAGCATAATGAAGACTGGAATGTAACAAGTATTACAAAAATATTACTAAAGGCAAAAGAGATTAAAAGAATTAAGCAGTGCAGTGTAAATATATGTTTTCCAATACATCTAGTAATCAAAAGAGACTTTTCTCAGGCTTTGATGGACAAAGATAAAACAATTGTGTGTCTCAGAAGGGAGTTTGGAAATACTGAACACATCATTTTTGGCCTGGTATCAGAAAATACAAATGTCCTTCAGGAAACTGAAACTTACTTCAGACTTTTCTGAAATGTAAGAAAAGAAAACCATTTCAGAACTGCGCTAAGCATTTTCTTTAACTCATACTTCTACAGCCTCACTAAATACCTGTAACTTCATTTCACTTCCTCTAGACAAAAGAGATCACAAGTTCTTGATACCTTAATGAATTATTTGAACAAAATGCATGTTATGCAACATCTTAGTTATCCAACACTTCTAACCCTATTCCTGCATTTTTAATGTACTGCACTGTCTCATGGAGGCTATTAGAGGAAGGCTGAAAGGGTAAACCTCATGCAGAGTTTCGTCTCTTAAAATCCTTACCACTGGTTTTGTGATTTATGGCCAAGGACCTATGGAGAAGTGGGCTAATCCTTCTCTTTTGGCAGAGATTTAAAAAAAAAAAAGGTAGAAGGAAACTCATCTAATTTGACATTCTGTTTCCTGTGTCAGTAATGAAATGCTTCATGGCATTTTCAGAATTTCGGGCTGAGAGAGTTGGGGTTGTTCAGCCTGCAGAAGAGAAGGCTCTGGGAAGACCTTATAGCAGCCTTCCAGTACCTAAAGGGGGCCTACAGGAGAGCTGGAGAAGGACTTTTTACAAGGGCATGTAGTGATAGGACGAGGGGGAATGGCTTCAAACTGGAAGAGGAGAGATTTCGAACCGATATTAGGAAGAAATTTTTCACTTTGAGGGTGGTGAGGCACTGGAACAGGTTGCCCAGAGAAGCTGTGGAAGCTCCATCCCTGGAGGTATTTAAGGCCAGGCTGGATGGGGCTTTGAGCAACCTGGTGTAGTGGGAGGTGTCCCTGCCTATGGCAAGGGGGTTGGAACTGGATGATCTTCAAGGTCCCTTCTAACCTAAACCATTCTATGATTCTATGGTTTCATCCCAATATCTGCATCTAGAGTCACCATCTGGGATTTCTGATAAAAATACCCAGTGCTGGAACAATAACTGCTATACAAGACCCCAACACAGAAACATATGCAACATGTTTATTAGTAAGCATGTTGGTGTCCCATGAGCTTCAGAGGGCAGAATCCTTGTGGAAAGCACGGCATTCACATGAGAAGTTGCGGCTAAGTCTGACTCAAGAATTCTTCAGCCTCAGATCACAGAACAGCAAGTTCATACTTAGGTCCCCCATTCAAACTGCAGCCCTCACCTATCTCATGAAAGATCTTGTGACGCGTACTGGACATTTGAGTATAAGAAAGCATCTTACAGAGTTTCTGATGCTTTATGGAAGCAGCTGGGATGAAGAGCTTTCACCCTATGCAAAGAGTGTCTGGTACCTCCACAGTATGATCATACCTAAAGAATAAAAGCAAGAGGAACATGCTGTAACTCAAATGAGAACTATTCTGGGAGGGAAAACATATCTGCATCAACAAAGAAGGAATGCCCCTCAGGCACCACATCCAAGGTAACACCTTTAATATGGTCATACTTTATCAAGTAACTGAAAATACATGAACCTGGAGGACATGTATGAATACTACTGACTATATGGCTTATACAGCAGATAACTATCTGCCAGCTTCAAAATTTTCAGTTTTCAGCAACCTCAGTAGCCCAGTATTGGGGTTATAAACTGTCTTTCCTTCCTCAGTGCCTACTGGCTTTCTGGTTCCCAGAGCCTCCCTGACCCTTCACTTTCCCTAACTCCCTCCACCTTCTTTCTTAGCACCTGACAATAATACAACCTCTGTATAGCCCCCAAGAGGGGGAGGAGAGCATCACTGACTCCCTATAATTTTCATCTCCGGATGGGAAGGATGAGATCTACATGCAGATCTATTTAAAGGACTGTGTCTGTTTCAGGAATTGTAACTTTGTTCCTAGCTACAAAAAGAACACCAACGCATTACCCTGTAACCCACATCACACCTTACAATTGTACTCCACATCTAACTTGTCATCTATAGAAAAAAGGGAAAAAAGAAACAACTTAAGAAAGTTTTATCATCTGCTGCTTTCCCTTTTCTGGAATTTCTGAAATACTGTATATAAAAATAAATGCATCTACTTCCTTCATTATCTTTCTTGGGCACCAGCTCCCCAGCTATGACACTTCCTGTTTGGTTAGTCTGAAGGCATCCAGAATCCACAAAAGATGCCAGATGAAATAATACAGAAGTATGATAACTTGTATAGACTACAAAATAGCTAATTTCTTGTTTTCTTCTATTCAGAGGCATTGTCTATTTCACTTCACAGAAGGAACAAGAAGTTGATCTAAAAAATAAATAGCAGCCACTAGAGGAAAAAGTCCCTTCTTTTTATCTTAGTCTCTTGTCGCTAGCAAAAAACAAGCCATGGAAATTCCAAATCTTATTTCTGAAAAAAAGAAAGTATGATTTCAGTTATGTTGGGTCTAAAAGTGAAACTGTTGAATAGCCTTTAAATCCACATACCCTATGCCAAGTACTGTACTGTAAGTCAGACTTTGTTAGTTTGGGTAGCTGAGCTTCTATTGTCTTTATAGTGACATATGTAATAAAAAGCTTCCCTTTGAAATATTCTCCAGTGTATATCAAGAGCCAAATTCAAACATGAGCCTTGGAGTATTCAAAATCTCTTTGGGAATTTTGAAATGAGAGCTCAGATTTACTTTTACTTTGAGCCAAATATACTGAGACATGCCAAAGTCTTTTATTCTCACTGGAATTATAGCTTTTCAGACAAAACTCATTCAAAATGGTCAGAGTGAAAAAATAAAGTGGGATCTGGGTCAAAGTGCAGATGCTGGCTAGGACCTGGGATATGGCAACATGAAATCAACTGAAAACATTTAACAAGGAATATGAACAAGTTACTTCATTCCCCCAACACTCTACAGGAAATTCCATACCACTAAATATCATTGTGTACCTCATTAAGGCCAGCATTTCACATGATAGATGAAGTTAGTGAAGAAAAGGGTGGAGAACTTCTTGACCAAGCTTTGCTATTACTCACCAGCAGCTGCTCTCCAAGGCCCTTGTAGATTCTTGACTATGGGGAAATGGAGATCAGTCACTTCCCCATTTCCCACCTTCTTCCTGCTCTTCAATCATGAGGTGCATGCATGTCCCTACGGACCCAGAAAGACAAAGGAGAACGATGAGAGCAAGGCCCGTAACAGACCATTCTAGCTGGAACAAATGCAGAACTTGGATTCTCCTAGACAGGCTACTGATAACTGTGCTGCTACTAATTGATTATCCTTCAACTTGTCTATCACAGACTATATTCTTTATTCTCTTACAATGATTCAATGATTCATATTCTGAACAGCTGTGTTCAGCTGTATAGATGTTATTTTTGCTGCACTGGATTATATAAATGTTATCTTTGTAGTCCCACAGTGGACAGGCTCACTAACAGGTAGAAATATTACACAGATATCAGAAAGGAATTAAATGACTTAACATTGTATGATTCAAGAATTATAATTTTTAAATCTTTCATATGGGTGGGGATTACAGGGATTGCTCAATTTTTTTATTTTTTTTTTAAAGACACACAAGGAAATCTTTCTTTTATCTAGTTTTTGTCACTTTTACCTCTCTGGAAGTACACTGACAGTTCTAAAGAAAATGACCCTCCAAACAGAAACAAGAAGGAATGACCTGACTTTTACTTTCATCAAGCAAAAATGACAAGTATACAAGAGACAGCATTTTGTAGTAGCAAAATATGCATGTCTGTGTGTATGTGCATATACTAAAAAACCGAGTGACGCTTCAAGCCAGCTGCAAGTCCGTTAAGGATCTGGCATCTTTTCTTTATGTCTTGAACGTGCTCTACGCTAAATCAACAATCTGTTTTGTTACTTAGACTATTTCTCTCTTTCATTTTTTTCCCCACAGAGTTAAGTACAACCTTAACTACTTGCTTTTTTAACATTTTTATGGAAGGAATATGCTAATGTAGGAGTAGCTAAGTGATAAAAACCAGGGGCAGCTGAGTTTTTCTAGATGAGCAAGGGTAAGAAAGATGCGAGTTGCTGGGATTTATTTCTCCTTTCAAGACAATTACTTGGCTAGGCATCAAAGCCCCAATCCTTTTTGTCTGATATAGACAACTGAGCAAGAATGACTTTCATAGTTGTGTCACCCTCTATCATAGACTGTGTTACTCTCTAGTGATAAGAGAGGCAACTGGAGAAAGGAGACGTGTGTTTGAAATTGCTGTCAGGCAGGACAAAGGTCTGTGCTGAATTAGCTTGAGAAATGTCTGACTTTCAACATTCCTATGCTTCTTAGCCAAGGATCCTTCCTGAAATTTCCCAGAATTATATGTCAATACCAATTCATAAGAAAGAGATGGTTTAATGACCCTTTTGGTTGGATAAATTTTGTGTCTATTGACTTAATTTCTGACTATTAGCTCCACGGCATGAGGAACAGATATTAGCACCTCTCTTCCAACAGCTCAGCTCCACAGAAATGCTCTACCTATATGGTTTTCTGGTCGAGGTTCTCTCCCTGCTGAATGAAATCAGTACTGACTGGGTCAGACGACCATGCAGCTACTGCTATAGCTTTCACTTGGAAGCTGGGATATCCTAACGGGAAACAAAACAGTTCTGTGCAGCCCACAGTTTCTAAAAGACAAGGAAAACATGTAAATGCTGCATATGCAGCATTGAACCCTTTTGCAGATCAAGGACCAAATCCAGCTAAGTTCTGGTGGGCTCATGAGCTTGAGATTAGTCTTACCTCTGTAATGGTGACTTGGTATCTGCAAGACCATCAGGATTAAGGCACAGGAATTTCCAGGGACATGTTCAAGGGTAAAATCATTGAAATGTTGACCAAATTATCTTACACTCAGTTTTCCAGATTATTTGGATGAATAAAATACAATTATCTCACACTGTAAAGAAGTACTCTATAGTAATTCTGTATTCTTGATCTAAAATGTTTGATATAAAACTATCAGCCTTTAAATGACTGATTATTACATTTTATTACACTGATTCACCTGCTACGGTTCTGAGATGTTCATTCTACCTCTAAGGTCAGCATATGGATCCTGCTGTAGCTTATGGCTTCAGAAAATGTGTTTGTACATAGCAAATATATTCTATTAACAATTTAGGATCTCGGGCAATTTAAGAAAAAAATGTTTCCCTTTAGCCTGCAAATTTGATTTATTATTTTGAATTTATTTTTAGATGCAATTTATTAATTGGAAAAATAATAAATAAAATTTATTTTAAAAGATGACTAGCAGGTTTTCACATTTAACATAAAGGATGACAAGTTTTCAGGTGGAGTCTATAGTACAAGAACAAACAAAAATTTATCACAAGATTGAAAAGTAAGCAGTATGTTTAAAAATCCATTTCCAGGGAGAAAGCAATGACTAAATTAATCTGCACTATTTACTAGTGCCTACTAGATCCTCATATTACTATTTTAATACAACTGACAATGCTGCTTTCTAAGTTATCAAAAGGATTGTACAGTACAGTTGAAAAAGACCATTAATTTAGACTAAAGCTGCAGACTATTATAAGGATGAATAAATAATGAGTTGACAATTTAGCATAACATTCTTTGTAAAGTTATATTAATTTCTGTGAATTGTCTGTAAACTTACCTTGATCTTTTATTTTCTTACTCTTCTGTACAAAATTTAATGTTTTAATGAATGCATTTCATACTATGGTATTTGTCTATTTTTGCCAGGATTTGTATTGTACAATATGCCATTTAAGATTCACTTTATCCTTCCGATCCTTTTTTAGGCAATCAAAACTCAGACAACCAAGTTCAGTGCTGTGTCCGACAGACACAGTTCTCTACTGAACTTGACTGGGAATAGCACTTTTCTGGCATGTAGCTATAAAGCAAACCATTGTGAATAACTGGAAATCCTGGCAGGATCTAATTAGGAGAAATAGGACATAAAAACAAGCAAGAAGTCATCTGTAATTTCTTGGTAATCTCATAATAACCAAGTTATATCAGTTGTAACAATTTCGTAGCTACTGTTTAAGGTCACTGAAGGTGAAACACTATGGAAGCCTAACTTGATATGTGATAGAGAACTTCCAGTTTTATCTTGGCTGTAATTGCTCGCTGTCTCTCAAAGGAGAAACGTCTGCATTATTCTGACAGCTCTCTCAAGTACGTGGAATTTCAAGAGCCTGGAGTGAAAGCGAGTATAGCCTGTATTGTCACATCTGGGTTTACAACACACAGAAGTGTTCAGTAACAGCGAGAGCAGCTTTGTGCTTCCCAAATGAATATGAAGTAAGTTCCCAGGAGCCCCAGGCAGCTTTAAAATCTTGTTGTTAAAGAGGAACAAAATCTACCATTCCTGTCAGTGTAATAGTGCTTTCCACAGAGATAAATTTCACAGGATCTTCTCTGAGAAATTTACTACCCAACATATGCATGAATGCCAGATACTGCCATGAACTTCGTCGTAAAATTTCCAGGATCCACATAATGGAAGGCTATTTGAAAGAGCAGTGAAACAAATTCTTAGTTACACCATAAGTTCTTCTTACTCTAAAACTTAAAATCTTTCTGGATGAACCCCAGCTTTCTGCTCAGGAGTCACTTACAAAGCAAATATATAAAAGAACAAAAAATGAGAAAAAATGGAAAACAGGAAACAAATATTAAGGAAAAAGTTCTTGCGGAAACATTATTCAATAGTCTTAAGTTGTCAGTACCTCACACATTTTAGGAAAAATGTTTTGTCTTCTCAAGCAGTTCAAATGGAAGGACAAATGGTGCTACCACATACAGTTCAGATAAAAGAAAATACTATAGAGAATATTCTTATTCCCTTAATTTCAAGTATTATAAGACACATGATGCATTTTGAGTTGGAAGTTACACTTTTCATCTTCTTACACCAAAAGGAACCTTTTAATCCATAATTTCTGCTGTTGCTGTTTCTCCCTTAGATTTGGGACTTTACACTTGTGATCTTCTCCATAATATATTAAAAGAAATGCAACTCTACACCAAAACTTTTGACATAAACGTCTACTTTCCCAAGAGAAAGAGGGTTTTTCCAGTTAATTCAGTATTCCTCTAGATCTTCATAAGAATCATGGAAAGTAGGCCAGGTAGCACCCCAGATCTCACTCCTCCTCCTCCATTTACAATATTTCTGAATTCAAATCCTGTTTGAATGTGCTCATCAGTGTAGTTTTTGTAAGGAGAGAGAGATGGCATTATCCAGACTTTGATACACCACTGAGGTTTTGATTTATCGAACCTAGATTTTTATCAGAACATATAAACACCTGCAGTGGATCAGTCAGAATTTTATTTTGGCAGAATCCCATCTCTGACACTGGCCAAAAGCAGGTGAAGACATGAAAGCTTGAGAATGGGGGAAGCACAAGTGATACAGTTGCTTACACAGGGACTCAGAGAGAGATGGTTTCTATGCATTTAGTCTGTGTTTTTTGAAAGCATAATTCAATACAAGAAAAATCCTATGAGCAAATGGAAAGAAGTTTGAGAACTGTCTAAGAGATTTGGAAATACGAGTCTACTGACATGTACTCCTAAAGCTTGTAGCCTTTGAAAACCTTATCCTAAACATTGTAGAAAAATAGAAATTAATAGTACTAATTAACATGAGTTCATTTTGAACTCAGGAATCACCTGATCTGTTCTGCCACACTAAGACAAACTCTGCTGCTTTACACAGCTCTCCTCTGCACTGTTACTGAAAAGCCTCTTTTTCTTCATGCAACTGCAAAACAATCTGTCAATCCTGAATCCAGAATGGCACTGAACTTCATCAAATGAGCTCTTCTGAGCATCCCAATTTTGCTCTGAGACTCTGTCAGACTTTTGCATTGCAAAACAGCTGTTGCTGTCTGCCAACTGCTGCGAATGTGTTACTCCCAGGCCATCTCACAGTCCTGTTACCAAGTTTTGGCTGCCTCCACTGTGTAGCAGCTTCTCCATCCACTGACTTTGCACTTATATGCTGTTACAAAGCTGCCTGTTGGCATCCACCCCTAAAGGTAAGTTTTCCCTAAGTTAAGCATGTCACCTTTTTACTTCGGTCTTCATTCTAACTTAATCTAAAACCCAATGGACTCAAACAGACAATCTTCCAGAGATACTATTAGACTGCATTGTCCCCTTCAACTGTGTAATGACTTACAGCCAAAGAGCTACTTTGCTGCCAAGGACCTGTGTAGCTGAAGTCATGAGGAATAAGATTCTTAAGTACTTTACAGGTGACCTCCTGCTATGATGGGCCACTTATCCCAGCGCTTAAGCACAAAGCATGGCTGCAGTTCAGAAGGCTGTCTTTTCCATAGTACAAAAGTTTGCAAACTCTATCACAAAGAATAAACATCTTTATCTAAAGGGTGCAAGCTGGCTTTGCAACACAACTTGAAAATATAGGTCAAAACTGATTTCAAAATACAAAGAGGTTCCAAAGGAAATATATGAAATAAATCTCTAACGCGTACAGCAAAAGCCACTGTTTTTCCTGATGTGTTTCTTTCCATTGTCTTCTTGAGAGAAAACTGGCATTTACCATTTTAGTAGCATCTATTATCACTCTTTAAATGTTTCTCAATTTTATCAGAAAGATCTCCACCTTCTCCAAATACACCATAGATGAAACCTTTCTATGGCTTCAGTCCTTTTCAAAATCCCAGTGTCACACAGGGGATAAAGAAAGAAACAGGATATCCAAGTAAAATATACAAAAATAGGAAGAAGTTTGTTTATGAAATGGCAACCAGAGTCCTGACATATACAATATTCTCTTTGTTTTTTCCTTTGCCATAAGTTTTCTGACCCATCTGTTTTGCTTTTCTGGTTGATTTATTCATCAGCTTTTTCTATCACTATGGCAAAGGCAAATATCCTTTGGAAGGAAGACCATCTTCCCTCCTCCACACTTCCTCTGGGGCAGAGAAGAAAGAACATCGATTTATTGTCCTGCCAAAGCTGGCCACCTGGACAGAGAGACCCATCGTTCTCAGGCCAGAAGTGCAAGACTATAGCATACTCTGGCAAAATCTGCCCAAGGAACAGATCATTTGCCACATCAGCAGCATTTACTGCTGGTCCACCGTCTAATTTACAGCGATAGTCAATAGCAGGAGCTTCAGTGGAAGATGAAGACTGCACATAATAGGCCAAATTCATCATACAGTGCTTTAAATAATGTCTTGATTTGCACTGAATATTATGTCCCCAAACTTGAGGTATGACTTCCTTCTTTAGCTTGGCTTACTTTACTGCAAATATTATTCATTCAAAAGTGAAAAACCACAAATTTTTTTTTAAAGTCAAAACTCATGCAGAATGAACAATACATACAAAGAGTGGTAAATACTGGAGTGTATAAATTTGTATAAAATTCCAGCATTTTATATTTGAAAACAGCAAGAAACTTCCTGAAAGTTTCCCAACTAAAATGTATCATACAATCAGACAGTATAATTACCTGAAATCAAAACCTACTTAATTCAAGGAAATGCAAAACATTTGACTGGAAGTGAGAGGAATTCTCACTTATCAACACACAGTGCTCGCTGTTCTTCAGATAAGAAAAGTAATCATCGTCATTTCGTCTGTGCTGTGATATTTATAACATTGGAATTGCCTGTATTTAGGCTGTGATCTTAATATTTGACATTTAATCAAAATAAGTTATAGAAAGACAGAAGAAAAAAATGTAAAAAAAAAAGGAACTTAAGGTTTATGATGGTCTAGAAGTTAAAACCATTGCCGTTCAAAAACCGATCTTTTATTTTTATTTTTTATACATTCCACCTAGCTGTAGAACTTAGATCGGTTTTATTGAATTTCAGCAGTAACTGTGCGAGTTGACATATGAACACCTACAGATATCCCGCAGACACCCTACATTTGGGTGTTTATATCTGCAGTTTAATCCCATCCTGTTACATCCCTTTGAAAGGATATTCTTTCCCAGTTTAAATTCCGGATAATACAAAACTTTATGGCCTATACTATTATTATAAAAATGTTGTGTGTTATGTGAAACATATGCAGATATATCAATATAATACGTTATTAATGTCTAAGTGGCATATATACTAAATAATTACATGCAAAAGAGAAAATACACATCTGTTTCCCCATATTCTAAAAGAAATTGTAAGTTTTTACTTAGTGATTTATGGATATACTGCAGATTACTATTGAAATTGTCTCCTATAGCCTATCTTTTAGTAAAGCTACATAAAATACAAATAATTTGCTTCCTAGTGCCACAAGGAGTGCTATATCTGCATTCATTTTTTCAGTATTAAGAAATGCCATACCAGAAAGAGAAACTCAACTTATTTCAACACTGAACTTATTAGCCCCATTCTCCATAAGACAAGGAATTTATAGTTGAAATTATCTCAGAGTTATTGAAATTTAAGTTCATTTATAAACATTTTTCTCACTTTGTTTTTATGTGTACAAGTGGAGGCAATGGACTACTGTTTCAGATGGAAACCCCTATTTGACTCTGTCTAACAAGCTTCCAGGAAATGTGTGTTGCTATTCAAGCTGGGATGGAAAATACTCACTGTGAATGAACTACACGGGAAAGTTAAAGACCTAACTGTAGTACTAAAGAGACAGAAAATAACACAACATTCCAGCTCTACTGGAATTCTTCTAGACAACTCAAATGTTGAACCAATGTATCTACACGCTGAATTATATCAGTCTTCCGAAGTACTGTATTCTCTACAGGGCACATAAAGTCCATAGGCAAGCAAATAGGTAACTCAATCTCAACTTCAGTTTTTTAAAAAAATGGTTGAAAAACATTTTCAGTTACAGAAAATAATAATTCACCCCTATCTTGTTTTGATTTTTACATAATTGTCACGTGTGTTCACCAGCAGGACACAGAAGTCATCTCCCCGACACAGGTACACAATTGCTTTCAATATCCTGACTGATTTTCCTTCCCCCCCATCTCCGTGTAATACATTGTATTCCTTATCATATTATTATAGATTTTTTGAGTTGACATTCTATTCATATTTTTATAAATGTCCATCCAACACTGTAATGTAGTAAAGCGTCAGAGCTATTAATATTATTATTATTGTTAATAATGAAGATAGTACTCATTTGGAAAAAAATAAGGCCATTGAGAGACAATTTTTTTTTTTATTTGCTTCACTATAAAAAGGTCACTCTGTGACCAGAGTGATTTGGCCATATAAACATTCATGAGATTTTCTTCATGTGGGCCCTCTAAATCTTGCCACTAGGCAAGGCGTTGCAAGGTCTTTATTTGCAATAACTTCAGAAAGCTATTGGCAAGGATTAACACTAGCCATTGAATTTTGACCAATTCAAAGAGAACGGAGCCTTGCCTTCCTTTGGAAGGACTTCAAAATTATGAATGACTGCCAAGACAAGCAGCCTTTGCTAGGAAAAGTAACGTTAAAACAATGTATTAGGTCACTGGAAGTTTCCCTCTAAATTTATTTTGTATGCAACCTTTTGGGGAGCAGAGGGAGGTAAGGTCTTTCACTTGAAACAACAAAACCCAACTAAATATGGTTTAAAATATCTTTTAAAAGGAAAAATATTTTTTAGGACAGATGGAAACTAACTACTGTTACATAGCACTGGGCTGCTACAGCCTGGTCTCTTAATTCACAAACAATGTTACTCTAATCAACCCTGCGGTGTGTCCCTAATTGGACAAAAATCTTCCAGGACTAACACAGCTGGAGCAACAGCAGCAAAGAATGGCTTTTTCTTCAGTTACTGAGGGCAATATTTGGGGCAGCTCTAAGTGCATGTACTGTGGCTTGAGCCATGCCCCTGCATGAGCTCTAGACAATTCAGGGTGAGCTGTTCCTTATGAAATATAAGCAGAAAAAATGGTTTTGGTAAAATATATAGCACATGGTAACAGGGAGGACACATTTTAACAGAACATATGGTAACATTTACCTGTGTTGCAAGACCATACAGCTTCCAGTATATGTCATGCTATGCCACAGGATGTGGAATGGAGCAGTTTCTAAGAATTTTTTCCGTTAGAAGAGAGGACTCTTACATTTAGTGGCAAGTCAACCTGATTAAATGTTATTTTTGCAATTAGGCTGATTTTGCATTACTTTGCTGTTACTGGATACGGACACACATCAAGCTAACATACAGCCAGTTCCCAGATGCAGAATAATTTTAATCTTGTTTTTCAGTACAGCTTTTAGAACCAATCATTTTTTAATTTCTTTCTTAAGTCAGTCTTGCTTTGTACTGGCTGTACAGAGAATCGACTCTGTAATGGAAGCATGACAAAATTCCTCCCTCTGCTATGGCCACATTTTTTCCAAATATTTTCCTAAAGGTAATTTCGAAGATTTGGTTTCATTTTGGTGTCTATTTGAAAGATGGTAAGAGGCAATTAGTTGATAACATCAGTGGAAGCTTAAAAATATTGAGGAAGCAAAGGGAAGAAAAATAAAGAACCCCAAATGCCCATGTAGTGGTTACAGAAACACAGGCATTTCACACAATTATGTTAAAGAACAGTAGGTGCTTTCGAAGTCCCCACCCTAAAACAGTTTCCTGTTTTTCAAAACCTCAGCTACAGATGCTAAATGCTAAAAGATCCACCTTAATTAAGTTCTTCTCATTACAGCCCCTATGCCCTGTTTGTAAATCTTCTCAATACACACACACACAAAAAAAAAAGAAAATTGAACCATTGAACTGAACTAATTTCCCAGTTCTTGATGACTTTGTTCATTCAGCTATAGGGTTAGCTTTAGACTTTAAAAATGCTCATTAAAACCATAAAGATACATTTACGGAAACACAGCTTCACAGGATAAAAGCAATTAGTCATGGATCAAATACTGTTAATAAAATGGAAGTGCTTTGTACTTCCAAACTTGTTCTAGTGAAGATGACTATTGATCAAAACACTTTCTTAGAAACTCCCACATCAATAGCTATATGTAGAAACAACAAAAAAAAATATAATTACATAGTTAAATTCTGTATTGACATCATTTGATAGAACAAAATCTGTCTCAGGGTCCCTTCCAAAGTATATCTCCTGTTTTAGTCCATTTTCTGTCTTTGATAAAAAGAGAATGAGACGGGCTTTTAAGAAACCTGGAGGGTAGACACTTATCCAAAGTACTTAGGAAGTACTGCCCTTCCCAAGTTGTGTCTAAGCTCTTAAGATACCTTTTGATGATCTCAGAAATTTGTTCTGGTAAAGTATGAATACTGCTTAAGAGAACTGCTCTAGAATCTCTCAATTTGATCAGCGTATTTTTTTGGGTTCTAATATCTCAAGCAACAGTTTTCAAGTACAGGCTGCAGCAGCATGAAATCTGATTAGACCTGTGCTGCTTTGCCACTTTACTGCACTGATCTGATTCTCAGACTTCAGTGACAAGCCAAAAAAAAAGAAAAAAGAAATCGATCTGGGCGTACAAAGCCTCACCAGTCCTCACTCATTGTCTTTACAGTACATGAGTTAAAGCAGGTTGACAGCAATAACTGTATTTTTCCTATAATGCCTTTTTGGCTTTGAGATATTGTTTGGAAATTAAGACTATTTTGAAAATGTCTGCACCCCTCACAACACCCATTGAATTGTGTAAATTTTCCATACTATCAACATCCTTAAAAATCACTAGAGATTAATTTCCTGGGTAAAATATCAAAACTCTCAGCATCACTTTTGATCTTTTATAAAATTTTTTGATCTGTTAAGCTTTGAGGCATGATCCTTCCCTATGCATATGAATGTCTGTGTACATACATATTTTACAAATATAGTAGAAAACACATTTTCAGCTTCTTGCTTATTCAACCATATTAGAGTTTAAAACAAATCACCAGTATTTTAGCAACTTCCATATAAAACAGACTGGTCATAGCAAAGTCTCCAGCGGATTTCATGGTATATATGCTGCTCTTACAATATAATTTTTAATATCCTGCACCCTAAAATATATAGTTGCTCACACTACTTATTTTAAGATGTTCCTTAAAACACAACTCTGCAAATATTAACTTTGTTTTTTTTAATTTTTTGGCCAAAAAGTTCAGTTTTTTCCAAATGGAGGTATTATCCCCTCATAACTATTGTGTATGACCAGACCATACACATACCATCCCTTCAGAGCAAATAAACATGTTTCAGTTCTTGCTGGCATGCACCCAGGATAGGTCCTAAATGCACATACCTCATAGCTCAACAGCACAGCTGATCTGGTGGAGTTGTAAGTTTAAGGCATTCCCATGGTCTCTGTCAGCATGACACGGTGTAATGGAATTTCTGCAATAAGATATTATGTTTAAAAATGCTATTAAGGTTGTAAATCCACATGCTACAAAATGCAAAAGAAGAGTATTAAAGTTTACTTACATGCTCACACACTTTTTGCCAGGAAACCTTCAGTTCCTTTACTGTAGAAGATAGACTGACTGTGGGAACAAATGAGGAGTTGGGAGGACAAGGGAGACTCTTTGTACCAGAGCTTTGCCTCATGTAGCCACAATTAAAGGTAGTGAGAACTATCTTTTGCCTAATTAAAGTTGTAAGGAATGCTTATTACTCTGAAAACTCAGGTGCTCAAATTAGGCATTCAAAGTTAATGGAGTTGAGGAGCTCCAGAGAAGTGGGTAGAAAAAACCAATAACATAAACAGTGGCAGTCATCTTCCATGTTTTGGTAATCTACATCAACTATGTGGGCATAGGTACAATAAAAACACATGTGTTCAGTTCAGTAGATCTACTGTCCTTTGAATAAGCTGCAAGGGAAGGGAAAGCTTTTAAATCCTGTTACTAATGGGAATTGCTGTAATATCCTCATGATTATGAGGAAATGCTTTGAGATTACAGACAAAAATGAGAAGGCATCATAACTGAGCAACTGAAAAAAAACAGCTTTAGGCTATATCCAGCTTCTAGACAGTTTTTGCATGGGAAGTGACACCCATTTGTTCCATTTCCTACAAACGCATCTACTTCTGCAAGGAAAGAACACCAAGCAAGACACAGATCCTCACAGCAGTTTCTCTTCCCAGAAGTCCATGTTTTTTTCTGTATTAAGTGCACCTAAATCCCAGAGAACTTGAGGGAAATAAAACCTCCTATCAGAAACTGAGATTTTAGTCCCTGCAGCTGGACACATGCAGAGTCCTTCACTTACACCAGTAAAACACTTCTTTTTTGGAAACGGGCCTGATAAAGAACTTGCTCTGTGACAGTCTGTCTTATAAAACACAATGATAAATCAGATTAGTGAAGCTTCGATGAGGAGCAACTCACAGACAACAGTCCAGCACTTGTGGGGAACCCAGGCACCAACATTCGGACTATGGAGAGAAAGACCTCATGCAGAATTCAGTGATTCCTAACATTGAGGGATTTTGTGTGACATAACACTTGTAGTAGGGAGTTACAATGGAAAAAATGAGTGGAATTGAGCTTGTTTAATATCAGATAACTTTATATTACTTGTAACCTTAAAAAGATTTATTTACAACAAACATACAAAAGTATATGCTCTGGAGGTCTCACAAGCTTCAGAACATTACTATTATCATCTCCATTTTCAAATGCGGGTGGGTCTATGCTGCAAGGCAAACCTTTGCTCACGTTAAAATCTAATGCTTCAACTAGCTATGGTACAAATCATTCCCAGCTAGATGTCCCATGCACGATAGCCTACATTATACAGTAGCAAAAATAATAGTCTACCTTTTAATGTGTTCACAACATACACAATTTGCTTCTCTATCTAAATTTTCTGCATAATAGCATCTTTTCTAAATTTCCTTTTTTCTTAAATGCTCTAACTACATCTAGAAGAAGTAAAATAGCCCACAGTACTACATTTACTAACAACTTGTTGATAGATTGATGTGCATTAATAGAGCTCCTTCCTGATAAAAATATCAATGGCTGATCTCCAATGACTTCTTTGTCATTGTGTGAATAAGTACATAGTTTTTCTTATTCAGACATACAGACAGCTGCAGGTCACGTTCTCACAGTAATTTCCTCTTTCTTCTTTTCCTTTTGGACAGTCAGAAGTCATGCAAACTCCTTTCAAGTATGCTCGTGGCCTTATGCAGAGGGGAATAGGAAGTCATGGCAAAAATAGCTAATGAGCACGAATATGTAAAGAACCAGTATAAATTCACCCTTGGGAAGAAAGCTGTCTCTCTGCCAAGCAGTTTTGCAGTTTTGCAGTACTGCAGTGGCAGGTGCCCCAAGTTATTTTGGTGAGTCCAAGACTGGGGAAGCTCCACTGCACAAAGCACTGAACCACTTTAAACACTACGGTTTGAAAAGTACCTGGAAGATCTACTTCTCACAAGCATAGAGTTTTCCATGTATACGAAGTTGTTCTCAGACTCAAAGGAACTTTAAATATTTCCTTCTTCACTATCACATGCTTGTACTTCCTTCTTGATTATCACATGCCTTAGCAGCCTCTGGTTCCCTGAAACTGTTCAGCATTTTTGTCCAAACGAACAGCAATAACCTAGAATGATAAAGACAATCTGCTGACAAAGGTAACAGGCTCTGCCATTCTATCCTTATGAGTCTGTACAATACCAAACCTTGGCTATTCTCTTGTGATAGAACATTTGCAAGTGCTAGCATTTCAATTCATTCAATTTGAACCGTTCTTGCAGACGTGTCCCTTTACGTACCTGGGTTCTCCTCTTTCAAATTCCTTTAACTTCTCAGTAAGTTAAGAGTTATTTTGAAACTCTTCTTGCTGGTAATTAATTTTTAATCTTATTTTCAGGATTTCAGTTTTACTATCTTTCTCCTTAATTATTAAATCATCTGCAACTTTATAAACTAGTTTCAGCACATTCAGTTTCCCTTTGCATATTTATTTTCTTTTCTCAATTCTGCAGAGGGTAACTTCAAAAAGCTTCTGTTCTTTTCTTTAAAGATTCTCTTCCACACTGACAGTTCTCACATTTTCTATCACCATAACTGTTCTTGTGCCTTTTTCCAGTCCTCTCAAGATCACAGGCTAAATGTTCTCATTTCTTTTCCAACATGCTTTACCAAAAGTCAATTTCTAACATTTTGAATTAAAGCTAATCTCTTATTCAGTATGCTGAACATCTCTATTACTCCTTTGTAAACATTTCCTCACTTGTAGGTGAAAAGAGTTAGCAAAACCACTCAGCCGACTCCTTTAACAAGCTATTAATGATTCAAGCAGCTATTGAATGTAGCTTGCAATTGCTCTGATAGCTAGAACTAGCAGAACTGTAAGATATCCTGTAGCTTAACATTTTCAGGCTTTTAACCTGTTTAAATTTCTTATAACTTCCAATACTAGCTGAATTCTTAAACTCCTTGCTTCCAAATCCTTCCCAAATTTAGCCCCCATATTACTCGTTAGTATTGCGTAAACATGCTATTGTTCTTCTCCCACCTAGTTCCTGCGCTGTCATTCCAGATAGTTCATTTGTACAAAAATAGTAGAATTAAACTGATTAAGATTTCCTACTATTCTTTCTTTCAGTTGCGTTGCTGAAGATGCCCCGCCTACTTAGAAACTTGAGAAAAAAATCTGAAATATTGTAACCGAAAACTTCTACAGAAGAATAAAAAAAGAAAAAAAAAGAAGAAAAAATTTATAAAAAAATCTCTTGTTTGTGAAACAAAACAAAAGAAGATTTTAAAAAATTCTCTTAATACTCTTCACACTAAGTTCAGTGTAGGTTCTCAGTACATTGTAGGCTCTCAAAAATGAAAAAAATAATATTTAGATATTACTCTGCAGGTAAGTATTTTTTGTTATTAGTTCTCCAAAATACAGAAATACATACATAACATCAGTGAAGGCATTAGTTCCTGTTAACTATGTAAATGAAGTCTCATATATGCTTAGGAGTTTTGCTAAAAGAGTCCTTACTATCATTAAATAAGAAGTGAAAATGAAGGTGTGAAAATGCTAGACGATACTTCCCTTAGTTGGTAGAGCATTAACTAATGAACTCAGAGGCTCATAGGCTTTCTGTAAAAAAACTTTTAACAAACTTTTACTATAGCAATCACATCTTAATAGCTGTAAATGCGTTTTATACATATGTACTAAGAGCAGACAGCTGTTTAACGAGGGTTTGAAAGCTGTGGAAATACCCTTGTAAAAGAGAGGAAATGGAAATCCCCCCACATCCCATTATTACTTCAAAAATTTATTTATATAAAATTAATATCAGAGTCACGGATGAAGTTGAATGTTTAGGAACATGGAAAAATCTTCCTGCATTCCTGGTATTTTGTGGATATCCACAGGGGCCTGTGTTGTTCCAAAAATCTCCTGCTCATAACTATTCTTTCCCAGTAAAAACCTCATCTCTGTTACATATTGGTGTCTTCTTTATTTTTTTTGGAATCACTCTTGTATACCGTAAGACTAAACAGGAACAGAAAGAAAAGGAAAAGGAATGTACATGGTCAAACTAACACCTTCTTCACCCAAATGCTGCAGACAGCAGAGCAGATGCACGGAGGCGAGGCTCTTTTCTCTGGCTCGTTCCACTGGTTATGAACGTTCTTGTCTTTTTTTCTTTAGACCTCACCTGTGCTAGAACAAGTTGCTTTTAGACATTCCTGCTCATAATAGAAATACTGTCGGTTAGAGCTGCATTACTGCTCAAAGCTTACAATCGGAGAGAAAACAGAGAAAGAAGAGAAGCAATAAAGAGCGATGCACAAGTGAGAAGCAAGCAGGAATCTCTGTCCTTCCCCCATGCAGCGGGCCCCGGAGGGAAGGCTGCTGCTCCTGGGAAGGTGCCTTCTGGGTGGGAAGCAATTGTGGAAGCTGCAGCCAATTTCAAAGCTGTAAAGGAAAGAGAGGCTTGGGTAGACAGACTGGAGTCCCTTGCATATAAGCTATTACCACAGCCAGCACAATTAAGTTTCAACAGGAGATGAAAAGAAAGACATTTGGCTTTCCACAAGCTGTCTCTTTATCTGCAAATGCAGCAGCAGGCTTGGGGTTTGCATCCTAAACTGGGGCAAGTGGAAAAATGGTCTGAAAGACCATTGAAAAACTCAGCTCTTACTGTGTTCTCCAGCCTGCATTCTTTAGCAGGTAGCCTGGAAGACACGTTGCAGTTGAATTATTGCAACTAAGTTAGGGTATCTCTGGAAATACTGGGGCAGGGTTGGGAATTTGTCATGTTATTTGCAGTGGAATACTGTAGCAAATATTCACAGAGGATCGAAATAAACAAACATAATTAATTTGGCACCTTCCAAGAATGTTCAAGGAATTAATTTACCAGAAACGTTTTTTTAAGCAGAAGAGTGATTTTCAAGTGACTCTTGCAGTATAAATGCATTTATAATAATTATGTGGAATTCTAATCTGCTCTTCAAATCAGTACAGTGCTAAATGCTACGTCAATGAAGGGCCTATTCAACATCCCATTACTATGTCGTATATTTCTAATACATTTCTAGTATTGCTCAGAAACTACTTTCATTGTAATAAATAATTGATCATTAATTCAGAGCAATTGACAGTTTTAAGAAATGTTAATATTTTCATGTGCTGTCTGTGTCTTCTGCTAGAAGACAGACGATGCCCTAGGCCTGTTTCATAGGCCCTGTGTGGACTTCCTGTGAACAGTCACCAGCCAAAATTTAATTATCCCATTACTTTTAGTATTTTACAAATACGTTGTGATTTTCCCTTAAAATATACTGTTTTGATGAACCATCTTGTGGATAAATTCATCCAAGGATAGTGAAGTAAAATGAGCAGTTTCAGTCTATGGTAAGCAATAAAAAAAAAAAAAAAAACAAACCCACAATTATTTTTAAACATTCTCGCAGATTTAAAATACATTGAATTTATCAACTCATGCTTTCTTCAGTTCACCTATGACACTAACTCCAAAAAATAGTCATGTTGGATTTCTTGCTGAGTGTGCTCATTTTAGGGCAGTTGCTGCAATCCAAAATTAGTACTTTATTCAGCATCAGCACTTTCTTGAAAACAAATACAAAGTTGATGGTTATTTTTAAGAATTTGCTGCATCACACATTTGGAAAATACAAATAATGCCAGCAAACATGAAGGAGATGTACCTTATAGAGTGTCACAGGAAACAGAAATCTGATAGAACAAGGAGATCTTCCTATCACCAATAACTAGAAATTGGACCTGCTATTGTTTACTTAAAACATAGGGAAAAGTCTGCTTCCTGTCACTATACATGTATTTTGCTCCATATACAACATGACCCTTGACTTATAACAGACATGAGAGAACTTCTTGGCTTTCATTCAGTTTATCCGTTACAGACTGGACCTGCAGAAGGTTCAGCCAACATCCACACTACTTTAAAAGGATTTGACACATCATCAGAAAAAAAGAAAATGTGAGTTTCCTTGAATTCTAGGGGGAAAGTACTTGAATGGTAAAAAAAGAAAAGAACAGAAACATTATTAGGTCAGACAGGACTTTGGACAGTCCTCCTCCTTGTTGCTGAGGTGGCACAAAGCAAAACTCAAAAACTCACAGCTATACAAGTGCTGTATCAGCACTACAGTATTTTGTAGGGCCTTTGAAGGCTGAAACCTGCAGTCAGTTCTCAGAAGTGCAGAGCCCAATGGCAAACTGCACAGTATGGCCCCCATAAAGGAAAAAAGCGATGTACGATTCCCATTAGGTTAAAGAGAAATTAAAATAATAAAGACTGGTGTTTAAAAAAACAGCAGTAATCTATGGTTAATTAAGGACAAGGCTCATGATCAGCCATGTCTTAATGTAAACTGGAGGAATGATACTACTTACTGGGTGATGCTCACTTTTCTGGGTAAACTATGGCAGCTGTGCTTTCAATGCAAACAGGGAGCAGATCAGCAAGTAGGTGGTGTTTCTAAAAGGTGTTAATAGGAACTAGAGTTTTTCACATGTTGTTGATAGAAGGAAAATATTTTGTAATTTGTTATAATTTATTCTGAATTTTCTTCCTAAATCCCTCCAGGTAGCCATTTTGGCCATGGAGGGCTTCTATGTTTTCCATCTCTTGTGAAGCATAATTTTTCCCATTTAAACGTGATGTCCTCCTGGCATACAGATTCTAAACACAGGAGCTAAAAAGGACTGCTGAATCATCAAATAAACAATAAAGCAGGAGCTGACAATTCGCTGTATCTTGAAATGGGAGGAAGATCTCAACAATAATTGCTGTGAAATTCATTTCACTTTTTTCTTATTTTTAAACAAAATGCCATGTTAAAAGTAATTGATTTTTTCCTCTTTGCTAGCCCAAGGGAAATTTGTTTTGCTACTCCACTGCATGGTTGTTCTAATAGCCTGATTCTTCTTATTTCCAATCCTGCTGCCAATTAATATGGACCTGCTTCTCTGCAGATTTTCTATAAAACTTTTGACCTTCTTCTTCCACTATGCCTTCTGTCTACAGGTTCCCTCTCTTGAAGCATCTTTGATAAACTTCCTAGTTCCTTGCCAGTATTTCATCTTTGCTATGTCCGTTACATCATTTTCACTTCCAAGGAGGTGTCTTGTTCTCCCATTCCTTCCAATCCCATTTTCTTAACTTCATTCCTACTCATGAGCTCTATTTCTTTTGCAGCTGCTAGTCCCTTAGCCTTGCCCAAGTTCTATGAATTTGCCTCTGACCTTCTTCATATGCAATTTTGCAATTGCGTGAGCATTAAAATTCTGTAATTATATTAAGCTTTTAATTTCATCTTGCTAGCCCTTTTTTGCAGGTTCCCCAGAAGTTCTTCAAAGCACCTCCTTACCAGCCACTAGCCTTGAAGCTTTTCTAGCATTTCCAGATTAGTTACATGCCCATCCATAACTCTTACTGTCATGTTAATGACATACTGAACGCTGAAGGAATAGTATGGTATTCCATGGTTACCTTCTGCCATGA
Organism: Anarhynchus alexandrinus; assembly: GCA_008711295.1. Classification (NCBI taxonomy): domain Eukaryota; kingdom Metazoa; phylum Chordata; class Aves; order Charadriiformes; family Charadriidae; genus Anarhynchus; species Anarhynchus alexandrinus. The sequence continues at coordinate 8,692,905 of VUYV01000002.1, forward strand.
TAAGATACTACAAAATCAGTCATTTATTGCATCTGTTTTGTGACAGATGCATGTTTTTGTAACTTGCCAGTTTGTATAGCAACACATTACCTCTAAACCAACAACTGCTGAACTCCTCTAAAAAAGGGACTCTTTCTTTAGCAAAAGACGCTGGTTCAAACACAGCATGCCACAATGCAGGCCCCTTCGTTGCATGAGCAAAGAATGCTAATGGAAAAGCCTAGAGGCTGGCTTCACTACAGACACCACGGCGTTTGGCTGCCTGGATTTTATTTACTTTCGAACGCTGAGACCTTCTTTAAACTCATTATTAAATAAGACCTCCCCAGACTTCCAAAACTTAGGGATATTTTTGTCTATCTGCTTTTTGTTTGAATAACTTTGACATTCTTCTAATGAATTCTTAAGCTTAAATCGCCTACTTGTACTTTAAAAATACTAATTATAGGTGAGGTGAAGGCTTTGGTTGGCCTTACAATTTTAATAAAATCTATACCGATATATTCTTGTCTGACTTTTATTTCTGATAAAAATAAGAATGGATGAGTTACATATATTAGTTAACTAAACCCTAGTATAACTGAGTAAAAAAAAATTGTTCTAAAAATAGAGATTAGGAAAATTGACATATGAAAGTTGAAATATATGTATATAAAGATAACTTAATCAGTGTCTTACAATAACTATCCCAGATATTTGCTTGTGCAAAATTTATACTTTGGCAGCACAGGTCCCTTTATCTCCATCCTAAAAAATCAGCAAAGAAATGTTTCATGAGTGGATCAGGGTGGAACTTTTTCCCCTCTAGCTTTCTGGACCCAATAAGATGAATGTATTGGTTTTCTTTAACTGCACAGATGCGGTGCTTATCTACTTCCATACATATTATCATATTTGAGCAGAAGTATCTAAGTGTATGTTTAAAAAACACAAATATGTTTAAATTATGTTGAGGCAATGATGCACCACCTATTTCTTACAGTTTTATCTGTGCAGCCAATCTTAAAGCCATTTTACATCTGTAATCTCTTTCATGTCTATATGCTTAAGTTTAAATCTGTTAATGTTAAAAAAACCAAAAGCTAAATATTTGTATCAGTGGAAAGACTGTTCTCTCCCTAATTCCACTTCAGGAGTTCTGACTCTGGTTTTGCTGATATCTATTAAACTCTAGGGGCTTTTTAGACCAGATGACTTGCACAGCTTCATCTTGCCCACCAGCAGCACATGATTTCTTTGGACCATAGTGCCATCTAGCTTCACTTTTCCTGACCTCAGTAATTCTGTGTGCTGAACACAATTGTGTGATGTAGCAAAAGGAGGCCCAGGGAACTAGAATTGTCAAGCCAGTCTTGACTATTTATCTAGACATACAGCTGAATAAGGGAAGAAATTACTCACCAAGCCTCTCAATAAACTCCTCTTTGATCATCCATTCATAAATGAGAGACAAAAGTATGTATTTTCCTTTGGAATCGATCTTATTGCTTCCTTCCAAAATGGAAAATCGAGATCCAAACCGATGCTCTAGGCAAGCTACCTGTGCCTTTGTGAAAGCTCTGGCACCATACCAATACTAAAACACGCTTCACAGGACATCAAGGGCAACACGGCTAAATCCTCTCACCTAGCTGAAGGCATTTGTCTCTTAACGAAAAATCTCTGGTCTCAAAGGAGGGATATTTGAAAAGACTTCGAAGATACCCTGAGTTGGTAAGAAAGGAAAAAAGCTACAGAAAGATACTTTTCATTTACATGAGGATGGGAAAGGGGGAGATGTGTCTTCTTCCTTCAACAACAAAGGCTTTTTTATGAGAACAGCAGAGCAGATATGAAATGTTCCACCACAACTCCTTGTAACAGGCTGTGTGAAATGGGAACTCTTTTTGGGTTATGGATTTCCTTGTATACACCTGGAATCTGAGATCCACTCAAAGATGCCTGGGTTTCATTTGCTTTTGCAATATATGCAGCACCTACCTATATGTAAGTATATGGCCGAACCCTTAACAAAGGTGTAATCTCATAACAAATGCTGCCATAGAAGACCAGATTAAAGTCTCTTCCACATCTGGGTCTGGCTTACATCCTTGGCAGCTTCTGTTGAGCCAGGACTATACAAGATCCAATCTAGTTTTCTTAATCTTTCTTTCTAATTCACTGATATGCTCTTTTCTGCTAGGAGGGATATTTCCTGCTGTGTCTCAGGAGCATGGTTTGCTTCCATCAACTGTCATCATTACACAAAATTCTCACTGCTAATGCCCAGTAGTGAAACAGCTGAGTCTTCAAACTCTCACTTCAGACTCAATGGCAAGATAAAGATTTTCCATGAGATTCTACTAATCAACCAAACTTCTTAAATGATTAGGGTATAATAAGGCCTTAATCCCTAAATAATTAACAAACTAATTGAGATTCCACTGCCCTTATTCCTTTTCACATAAACCACTTTAAGTCTGTGAAGACAGGAGGATAAACATGCTACTGAGTAGCAGCCATTGTAAAAGAGTAGGCTGCAGGCAAGAAGCCTTCTTGTTTTTAAAGCGCATACAGACACAGCTCTCCTCACTGCTGACAGCATCCACAAGCATCAGACACCCTTGCTTAACGTCTACCGACAACCTTGTGATCACTGAGTGTTTTAATGGACGTTCTTGGCAATAGTTTGTTCACAGACTATCTGAATAAAAGTATTTACTTAATAGGTACCTACACCAACCTAGGAATGGCTGGCACATAAACAGCTTTGTACACTCGTGCTTGAAACCAAACATTGATGTCAAAACATTACCAAAAATATATTGCAACAACTGACCAACTTTGTTCTCAAAATCAATTAATAAAAAGCAGTATATCAATGCAGTACTGCATAAGTGATGAGGACAGAAAACAACACTGCAGTATTTCTACAGATATCTCATTTAAAGATAAAAACTTGTGTGTGCCATTCTATCCTGATTATGGTGACCATAATTATTTTCAAATTACAGCTAAGAATAACATATAATAAGCTATTTTATTTCTTAGGTTAACATAATATTTATAGTGTTAGATGTTACTAAATGAGTTAATGGTTGCAAGACCCTTAGTTTTACATGTAGTGGGTTTTTATTTTGAACTATTTGCTCCCCGAGTTGCATCCACACATATTCCTCAATATGGTTTCCCTAGAACCTTTTTACATTTGGGAAGAGAATTGTTTTATACATTTGTTTACTTATGAGACAATTTTTTTTTTCTTTAGAATTAAATGAAAAATTGTCTCCCAAATACAAAAGAAAATAGACCAATGATCGTAAAAAGATCTGAAGAAGATACCAGATAATGACTTAAAATTTATTCTCAGAGTTCTGCCCTTACATTCTACAGAAATCAGATCATTCTCTGAAAGCATGGATTTTATTTTCTGGGAAGTCACCCTCTACCTGCCACCCACAATCTGCAGTCTCATAAACACGCCTCTCCCAGGAGTCCTGGCTCTGGTTCCCGCATCAGCTGCTGGGCTTTAGAGGTCACCAGCCTCTGCCACGAGAGAGACCTTGGGAGGTACAGCCAGAATGCCCAGGGCACCATGTGTTGAACTACAAAAGGGTATGGGCTCATCTACCACACTGACACATGATGCCAAACAAGCTTTCACATGATTTCTTTGATCTCTGAGTAATAACTGCATTTTTTTATCATCTTAAATTCCCAAACTCAGCTGAAGGGATGTTTGGTAAGGCATAAGAGGTTATGACAAGTTTTGTTTATCTCAAATAAAGTAAAGCCACAGTTCAAAAGGCTATGTATTTTTCAATTATATACACATATATGTACATATAAGCATATAATTTTCCTTGAATGTTACTAACTCAGAAACAATATATTTTTCCCCTCAAAAATCTCAAAAGCTATTCATGTTTGGGCTGAGACCAAGCATGGGACACTACCATCTCAAAGATATGTTTTTTAGCATAGTATGACTACATTGCAGAAGGGACTATAATTATAATCTTGACATTACCATAACGACCGTGGTTGCTATCAGGTGACAGGTATAATATAGATAATCAGTAGACAGTACAATAGCAATATTTAATGATGCATGAGATAGAAGAAAATTAATTCATGCCTTTAATTCCGCTCAGAGCCATCATTTGTTATATTTGTGTGTGACTTTCCTAATCCTGTTAGCACGTACATAACAGTAACAATGAACAGGAGAGCCAAGCAAGATATCTACTGCAGAATCCAGAGCTTACATTTACTCATCATATACAATGAATAATTTTTGTGTTCCTATTCATCTCTTTTTTAACATAATAGATAGTTCTACTGTCTTGTTTTAATACCATACCAAAAAAAGCTGATAGCCACAGTAAGAGCTATGAAAAGTGCCTTTGCCTTGAAATCAAACAGAAGCAGTAGTGAGGCTGTTCTTTTGTATTCCCATGTTGCAGTCTACCAACTGTCCCATTTAATCAGCCTGAGAGAAATAATGCCGCAAATCGAAAAAAACTTGATCTAGAGTAAAGGAAGATGCTCTATTGAATGAAAGAGCGACAAATATGCTTGCTGGAGGAGATAACATGGCTGCACATTTCAAATCCTGGAAGATTTTACCACTACATTTATGAACAAGGATTAATTGAAAGAGATTTTTATGGAAAAAGGACGCTCCTGCAATGAAGCTATTCCAATAGATAGCAACGGATGAAATGCAACAGAAGACAAAGGAATCATACTCAAACATAGATATGAAGAAGTACTACTCACATATCTTCACCATTTCTGGTATTACTTCTGTTCAAACCTTGCTGCTCCTGTCTCCACAGCTACAGCACTGCTACAACCATTTCACTGAGCCTTAGAATGAAAGATGCGAAGTTTATAAAGAATCACAGAAACGGTGTTTTATGAAATGACATCAAAGTCAGTGGCAGAGGCTCTAGGTTGAGAAGAAAGTGCCAGCACTGCGGTACACTGAGGCCAGGCAGATAAAGGGGACAGAAGAAAACAGAGAGGACATTTCACTGTGACACCTCAGTAGAACAAACATGAAGCAGAGTTAGCGTAACGCTTTGCAAAACTCTGGCTATTGTTTGATTCAACTTTGTCTCTCAAGCTCTCTCCTTCATAGTTTTCTCCTGTTGCTAATGCTCACTTCATTGCTTTCAGACTGACATTGCACCTCCATCACACCATCAGCTTCAGAACAGATCAGGATGGATGCAGCTCCTGCCTGACGCATATCTGCATTTTTAATTCTGCGCTGAGACTGTCACAGGGCAGCTGAAGACTCCAGATAGCCTGAAGACATCTATTAAGAAATTTACATCTGAGATGGCAGATTCATGAAGTTATGAATAAAATAACAAGATATCAAAGATACCTCTTCCAAGTAGAGTAGTTCCTGTTGCTTCTCCCCCCAGGACTGCACTTCCACTTTCCTCACTCAGCTGCTCTCTGAACCCTCAGGAAGAGAGAGAACAGAAAGGCCAAGTCCTGCTGCAGTAAAAAAAAAATGGCCCAAGCTGCACAGCTGTTTTTCACAAATACTAATACCTTCTCTAATGGCAATATCAGAGGCAAACACCACCAGCGTGTCCATTCAGAAAACAGCAAATGTGACAACCACCTACAGTATGGCTCTACGATGGCATTTTTCACCAGCTGCTGTTTCACTTGGTAGGGCTGCTCCTGAACACAAGGTGTCTTTGGTCTTAGGTAAAGCTTTTCAATAATAGCAGCTCTGTCTTTGTTCCTTGTATCTTGATCCTTGAACCACAGGAGCTGGTTCTGCCCAGTGAGAATGAGAATATTTCTTTCTTCCTTTGTGTTTCTTTAATAATTAATACTAAATATGGATTTCATCTGTTGCCACTTCTAAAGCAGCAGGAAAACTTTTGAAACAGAGGATGATCTTACAGAAGTATAGAAAAGAACGCTGAAAAATTCTGGCAGAGGCACATTTTTGTTATTCATTATTTCAACCCGTTGTCCCACAAAGGCATAGTTCAGCATGCTGATGCCTATGGTGCTGCACAGCTCCCTTGTTTAGCTTGAGCTCCCCTTCCAACAGGCAGTTTGCTTTTCTTTCGAACAACTCTCAAAACTTTGGCTCTATACTTGTGATAAGCTTGGTGTGGGGTTGCAGGTTAGATATCATATAGTTTGCCCTAAACACCAAATAGTTAACCTTCCTGGAGTGGTCATCATGTTTCTTCAGAAACCCAAAGCTTCAGGCCATAAAGCAGCCACAAGTGGTTTTTCTTCAGGATTATTTTGTTTCTAGATCTTTAATTTTATGAATACCTGCCCAGACTAGGTGTAGGGCAAAGACTGCACAGGAAGTCTTTGCTGCCATATTGAACTCATCACCAATAAACAAACAAGGTGGCCCACACCCTTAAACCAGAGCTATTTTCCTTTAAGGTCATGTTTTCCAAACCAGAAGAGATCATTAGATCACCTTGTATGGTAACAGATTGGTTTGAATACTTGCGTAAGGGCGTGTATTCTGTAATGAGGTCACTTTTGATGTTAATCATAAAGAACTCGTCTGCTACAAAGTTTTTTCTCCAGCCTTCAAACTATTCGTGACTTTTTTCTATACTACCCCTGGTTTTTACATAGCCTTAATCAAATGCAAGTATCTGTAAATATAGACAGAGCATTTGTACACTACTTTACACAGGAAAAAACCCACCTTCAAAACCTACTCAGTCTTAAGTAGAAATTTAACTATGTGGGATTTGTCTCTCACTTCTTTAGTCTTAATTTACATTTGTCCCCCAAAACTTACACTGCTCAAGGAGTCGTGCCCTGATCAGTAGGATCAAGTACTTTTCCCTTAGTGAAGGAAATTACAGAAAATACTGAAGAAAGGGAAAAAGAAAGAAAGAAAATAGACTATTACCCTGGTAAAATGATGACAGTGCATGGGAAGGATTGACATAAAAGAGCAAAAAAAGGTAGCTTTCTTAGAAGTTAAACAGTCACGAGAAAAGCTATTTTCGCTGCCATTTGGGAAAGGGACTTCTGAATTTAAAGAATACTGCAATAATCTAGTTATGTGATTTAAGATGAAATAGAAAGCTAAAGTATATGTTGTCACTTTTTTCTTTAATGAAATGCTACACTTAAACGTCTTCATTTGAAAATAATCTGTATGTGGGTTTTTTTAAAAATAGCATCAATTTGGTAGTTAGAAAAAAAAGGTTCACAGCGTGCTTATGGCTGACTGAATCTGGAGGTTAGCTAAGATGTTATCCCTGCTTGTAAGTCCAGCAACGCTGTTGAACGCAGTCTCCATAAGAACGCTGACGCAATTCATACCTTTAGTCTTTTTTGATTCCAGAGGCTAAAGAAAATTTGCCAGTGTATGGAATGCTTTGTTAAAAGAAGAAATTGAGAATACAATTGCATGGTTTTCTTTATTAAGAAAAGCATAAAATTCTGTTTCCTCACATATATAAAGAATCAAATAATTTGAGATGGTTTATTTCATCATAATCCCAGGCCTCTTTTGGCTTTCAGACTTTCCTCTGTGTTGTTTCTCAGGATCACACCGTTAGTGCCCCTGCCTCACTACCTTCATCTCCTCTTGCCTCATTTTCCCAGCTTCACTTTGCTGCCTGTACTTTTTTACGCACCTTTGTTTAGGGCAATGATTGTCCAGTTTTGGTGGAGGCCCAATTTACTGTAGCTACCTGATTCCACAAAGCAGCTCAACGGCTTTTTACAACTATCTTAAATTAAGGGCAACTTCAACAGATTTAATCCCAACTATAAAACTTCATGAACACCTCTGCAAGCAATTTCCACAAATAACCATATTTCTGCCTTAGGGTGTTATTCTGAGGCATCTTAATTTTACCTTCAAAAAGCAGGTCCCACACGCGTTTCTGCATGGGCAAACCACAATCTGAGTGGCAGATCTACTTAGGCCATAATACACCAAACGGCTGTTTTCAAGCCACATCAGTGTAACTGGCAACAATTCATCCAACCTATAACTAACTCCTAGCTGCTCTTGTTTCCAGAAGCCCTGAGAAAACAGCAAAGGAATAGGCACCTACTGCACATGAACAACGCAGCTGATCTGCACTACTGTATAATAAATCTAGTGTTTTAACGAGATCACACCCTTCATCTACTATATGTGAAACCAGCTGACCAGCCATTCTAGGAAAGGCAGCTTTAGGCCATGCTCAGACAACTTGCTTGGCACAACACCAGAGCAAAGGAGAACCTTGCTTGAACTGCTGACAGAATTTCCCACCATCTTCATTTATACCTCTTGAAAGATTGTTTGGTCGAGACATTTTAAAGGACAATTGGTAACATAACCCTTGCATCTGTAAATTAGTTGAGCATGACAGAAATTCATATTGAAGAAAAGTCACCATTAAACTAGCAGTGGACACACTTGAATCAGCTGTAAAAGTAAAGCATAGATGCCAAAAACTGAGAGTCAGATCAGTTTTCTCAACCAAGAAGCAGTACCACAGAGCCAGGAGAAGTTGAGCTAAGCCAAGCTTCCGTTGCAATTTACCATGAAGTATTTACAATGTGGAAATACAAATATATGGCTGTAGAACAAGGCATACAGGACTTTTCTGAGCAGTAACTTCTCAGAGAAACTAATCTTAAGTTGAGACAATCACTCTTTCTTAATTACTTTAAATTAAAATTCTTTTCCGTGTAATGCTATTTAGGTCACCTGAGTATATTAAAACAGTCAAGGATTTACAGTCAGATGTAATTACATCAAACTTTCCAAGGGATTTCCAGCTGTTCTCTGGAATTAATGCATAGCATAAGGATAGCTGACTGGAGTTTTGTACATGATAGCATTTTTTATATGTTTGCATTTAAAACGTAGTCTATATAAAATACAGGCATTTCAGATTTAACTTGCATGCTATTTTACAAGGGAAGAAGCTCAGAAGTTCCAGTTTTCTGATGTTTGGATGTTGAATTCTGAAACAGGTTATTGCTTTAATTTCAGACTAACATGTTCCATAGCCAAAACCAGGGGGGTACATAGTCTAATTTTTTATTTTAAAGTTTGGTCTTTTGCTTATGGGCCCAGTACTGAGCTTTATCAAGTGTCTTCAGTTCCCTTAGCCATGGTGAGAAGTGGCAATGTGCATCCCGTTGTGGGCAACAGCCTGAGGATTACTTTATAGTAGAACAGGGTCTTACCCCTGGGTGGCCCTTGGTTTAGCTTTATTTTGGCAGTGATGCGGAATATCTTCCAGAATTGGTATAGGTGTGGTTGGAACAGTTTTCCTTCTCCATTTGCTGCACAAAGCAAATCACAGTCACCGTGATTAGGATGAGAGATTACAACAAGGATATAGTGGCTCTTCCACTCTCCAAGATACGTGCACAGTGTTGATAAAAATAAATCTTGCATATCTTGTATGTTCGTTCCCTTGCTAGCCCTCCCTGTCTTTCTGAGGCTGTCACTCAGTGGCACGCTGTCTCTCGCACTGCCTCCAAGATGGAGGAAGAAGCTCTCTGTAAGCCTCAGACTCTACGAAACTTCTCTTACTTTTCCACAGGTCCTTGTAAGTGGCTAAAGCTGTTTTCAAAATGTAGATACATTTTCAGGATGTTCAGATAATTTTTTAAATTTTCCTTTTGACGCCTTGGTTCCTTGTCTTTGTCAAATCTTGACCTCAAGAAGAATCTTTTCTGTGATGATGGCAAATTTTTTTATTTAGAAAAATAAAATATTGGTATGGGAATTTTAGATACATCATTGTACCACAGATGCCTAACAGGTCTTAGACTTGGGAAAAAACAAAATTCTTCCCTTCCTCTTAAAGTAATTTCTCTTGAAACTCAAACCCCATCAGGTAAGGCAAGCAAAGTGTGGAGCGTTATAAAATATGGCCAGAGGGCCTTTTATGTTGTAGCCATCGTACTTGTCTCTTCCTTGTTATTGTCCCATCATTCAAATATCCTCATGAGAGCTGCCAAGCTCGTATTAATACCTGTCACCCCGGGCAACAAACTCTTGTTGTGAAGAACTTTCCTGTGTTCCCACGTGTCCATTCTTCTTCTCAAGATAGCTCAATTCAGGTAACACTGCCCATGGATGCCCATGGATTCAGAAAACAACTACCTTCTTCCAGCCTTTTATGTCAAGAGGCAAACAGAACGCTAAGTATCGTCACCACAAGAACAACAGCAACTGCGTTGGAAAAGAGGAAGGAGGTGGTCAAGCAATGGAGAAGGAAACACAGGGATTTTAGGTCCATTCCTGGGAGGAATGAGGCTGCAGCACTCACCACCACGGTTTGTTTCCCTCGCCACCCTCAGTGCGAGAAGCTGTCGCCTTTCCAAATGCCACACAGAATTTGTCACAGCAGAGGCTGTGAAATCGCACTTCAGCAATAATGTATTTAACAGAAACACAGTAAACTGGTAACTGAACAGGTGACAGGTTAGATGGACAACACTGCTCTCCATATTGCATTGTATTTTATCAAGTGCATTACCATAGGCAGAGGCCTTATATAAAGAGCTTTCAAAACAAAATATCCGAAGCAGATCACCACAAAGGTGTATGTGTTTTTAACAGTTTCCACAGACAGCATCGTCCAGAAGTTTGCCAGGGGAAAGCTGAAGGAGGGTCTCATGGAGCACAGAGATTTGGTAACCTGGGGAAAAGGAACCTGTTCCTGGTGGATGTGTGTGTGTAACGAGACGCTTGCCAGCTCTTCACAAGAGAACCTCGTGTTCGGGGAGCTCACTTCAAAGAATTACTTCAAATGCCGAAAGAATTACAAAGACTTTATAAAAACAAACCTGCAGTCAGTCTCAAAACGAGCTGCCTAGGTGCCTGTCTCATATTGAAATCTTTAAAGCATAACAACAGTTACGTACGTTGCCATATTTACCAGTTATCCCAGATTTCTGGATTTGGCTGGAGTCCTGGCCGGCACCCGGGGGCGGGCAGCTGCCGGGAGCGGGAGCGGAGCTGAGGGGGCGGCGAGGGCGGTGGGACCCCCCCACCCCCCCCAACCCCAGCGCCCGTCCCGGTGCCCCCGAAAAGCAGCGGGAGCCCGGGGCTGCCTGGCGGTGCGGTGAAAGAGGGAACGGGGAAGAGCTACGTGGGGTCAGAAAGGAGCGACAGCAGAATCTATAAAGGATGGGCCCGGCCTTGCGAAGGGGCGCGGCGGGCGGGCGGCTCGGCTCCCCTCCCCGACGTGAGGTGAGGTGACCGCCGGCGGGAGGGGCGGGGAGCGGCCTGAGGGGAGGCGGTTGTTCC